>VYZM01008647.1:442430-462674 GCA_013398915.1 Dromas ardeola | reverse complement strand
TTTAAAAAAAAAAAAAATAAAAAAAAAATCCTCCGGTATCACTTTAAGGATCGAATGATTAAGCTAACGTTAACCAGATGGGAGCTTCAACACAGACAGATGAAAGCAGAAAAGCGCAGACACTAGAGAGAGAAGGGAGTTACTGTACCTCAGCAAAAGGCACCCAACTTCCAGTAGCTACTGCCTGCTGCTGCCCTCTGATAACAGTGGCTTCTTGCGCGCTGACCGCTGAGCTACCTTCAAAGTCAAACTGAAAAACGCCTCCCTCACTTGAGGCTGTGCTGGAGGAGAAGCATCTCAAAAAGAATAATATAGGAGAAATGAGGGGCCAGGCGGAGATCAAAGCCATTTCCTCCCCTTACATCCAGCAGTGGTCTTCTAGCGTCTCAGTAATTGTTTACCCTCTTCTGCAATCAGCCCCCCTTGGCTTAGTGGTGCCTCAGTTATTTTAACTTTCTTTCAGCATTCAGTTTCCAGATGTGGCACTTCAAGGCAGTCTAACAAGATCCTGATTTAAAAGAAAAAAAAAGAAAAAAAAAGAAAAAAAAGAAAAAAAAAGGAAAAGAAGGGAAGAAAAGCACTTTTGCTGCCTCCCTCGTTCACTCTCTGTGCCTGTGGCTCCTCTTTTTCCCCAGAGGCTCCAGCTCAATAACATACAGATGGGCAGTGCTTAAGCAGAGAGTGTCAAACAGAGATTGTATTCCAGGAAAGCACCGCTGGCTCCCCAGCCACCTTATCTCCCCCTGTCAGGATACAGACTGACGCTCTGCTCGGTGCTCTGGCTTCCTTCACATGTTCACATCGTTCCCTTTTTTACCTTTCGCGTCGAGACCCTCCCACTCAAACTTTGCCATTCAGAAAGTGAGGTCACCCTTTCCGCCCCCCACACCACCCCCCCACAACTCCATCTGACCGCTCCACACGACGCAGTGACTCTCGTGACTGGCTTTTTTTTTAACATCTCCAGTTTATTCAGTGGAAGGCAGAAAAGAGCCAAATTTATTAAAAAAACCCACTAGACCAACCTTTTCTTTTGGCATGGGGGAGGGGAGGCTGTGGGCGGGAGGAGGAGGAGGAGGAGTAGGAGGAGGAGGAGGGAGACAGCCTGGCTGTGCCATGGGCTAATAGGGCTAAGTGGCTTCTCCAACGTGCTTCATTCAGATCCTTTCCCTCAAGCCCACCTCTCAGCTTCTTGTCGTCTCATGAAAAAGAATATCGTTCACTGCGATTTTGGAAAATGACTTCATTACTCAGACTCATGAACTTTTATTTACAAAGAGCATCTTGTATTCCTTGTTCAAGAGATGCTTTGTGAGGCCCTGGTAACAAGGCTTGCAGTGTGTGTATGAAAGTGAGCTGAATATATTGCCCACAACTGACTTAATTTTATGACTACGATCTCAAAAAGACAACGCCGTAACCCTTGCTAGGTTTTGGGACAAAGTCAGGGTATAATTATACTAAAGTTCACCGCTCCAGCCAAGCGGTCAGCAACTCGTCCCTCAGCTATCCTGTGTCCAGGGGTTTGTAGAACCATTGGCCTGTCAGACTTCATTCTTAATTCTTAACATAAATTGGCTTATCGGGCTTCATTCTGGGAGCGGATTCCTTCTTTCTCCCTCCTTCCCTCCCTCTCCCCTCTCCTATCTGATTGAAGATGCTATGAACCAAGGAAGCAGTCAGTAGAGTATTAAGGGTAAAATAGAGTGTTTTGGTGATCTGTTAACTCCTACACACCTGTAGGCACAGCTTTGGACCCATAAATGCTGTACAGATGTCATATAGGGACTATAAAGAAGTTAACCACCAAGAAACTCTGCCTGTTTCAGAAACGATGTAGCTGAGCAGGCAAGGCCACTCAAGCTTGTGGGACAACGTATTACACCAGCAGAGAAGAAAAAGCTGTGAGACCCAAGGCTATGAGGTTCAGGACCAAGGTTTGTAGGAGGAAATAGAAGATGGCAATGGTGGTTGCAGGCAGTTCTGTCCTGGGAGCAATGGAAACATCTCTCTGTAACTTGGACCTGATATGTTGGCAAGCACGCTGCCTTCCAGGAGCCTGAGGGTGACATGATTTTGAGGGCTGCCAGGACTTTTCTATCCCTTTCTGCTAATGGCAGTCCTGGGAATGGCCTGGAGCAGGTCCAAAGGCTCAGGGAGTAGAAGACTGGGGAGGCCCCAGGCAGGGATCCTATGAGGTTCCCATTAGAACTCCTGCTATAGGGACAAGTTTGAGGTGTAAAGATAGCATTAAAGCAAGGGCAAAGAAGAGAATAAGACATCTTGACAGTAAGTGACAGGATCACCAGTCATGTGGTGGCAATGGAGATCTCGAACTACCTGGTGAATTGTGCAGCAAATTACTGGAATATGTGTGAGACAATTTTTTGGATACTTTTTTTTGTAAAAAGCAACCACCAGAGAATCTTCTACATCTGTTCCCAGGCATTAGGGAGGAACTGTTGGCAAAACAACAGAGAAAGATAACTTGGGGAACAGTTACTTAAGGTTTGTAAACCTTTGGATGGGAAGAACAGGAAAATTAAATCTACGTGTTTCTGGCAGTCAGTCTTCAACAAATTCAGAGACTTGGGGGGAAGTTCCCTTGCCTAGTAGAAAAAGGAATTGAAGAAAGTAAGTGGTCTCTAAAGAAATGACGTGAACCAGAAAGACAGGACAGACAAGAAGATTTGGCCAAACTGTGAGCGCTTTCTGAACCTGAAGCTCAAAAAAGAAACATGTGGGAAATGGAAACTGAGACTACATCTGAGCATAGGAAGAACATACCTAGACGAAAGCTGAAAGGTAAAAGCAGAAAATGAGATGTAATTTTAAAGACAATAGCGTGAGAGGAAGATATGGGAGATCCTTGGTTCAATATCCATCAAAGAGAGAAAGTTATCAAAGGATAAATCTGAGAAGGGAAATTGTTTAAGGTGGAGGGCTGTGTTAAATGGCTTCTTGAGGGTTTTCCTAGCTCTGTGAGCTTTAGTTTTCCTAGGAAGTCATTAGCTGTTACGGTTTTGGCTCTGCAGAACAAGACTTCTAATTATAGTGGAACAAAAATAAGGTGTAGCACTGTTTTTCTACAATTGATTATTATTTTTTTCTGGATCACATTGCAACAATGAAGAACAAGATTCCTTCCAGAACATTTTGGGAGAATTTCAGTAAATAAAATCTCAGAATAGACGACTCTTTAAAAGCGCTCCTTTCAAAAAGGTCATTTGCAAAGTGTATAAGGGTTTTTTTGTGTCTTTTCATCTGCCTAGTGACATGGTTTGGGTACAGTTTAGGACTGGGAGTATGTCACAGAAAGTATCAATATGTAAGAGGAATTGGAGACCTGTGGTAGGTACTCATCATTATGCCGAACGATTCATAGTTTTGAGAATTTAATTAATTCAAGGAATTAAAATGAATTGAATTATTAAACCCTGACAATTTAGATTTTTTTTAAAGTGTTTTTATTGCAGGGATGGTGAAAGGAAGTTGAACAGTGTATTCATGCATACTTAATTTAGGTCAAGATCCAGCAGTTGTGTATATAATTGATGTAATGACTTTGAAGAGTTCAGGGCTTACGTGTTTGCACAATTGGGCTTAACTAAGTAGTTTTATTGGGAACCAGTAGCAGCATTTGGGGGGCAGCATCTGCAGGGTGCCCTGGGCCAGTCCAGCTGGCTCGACAATGGATGGAAACAGCCCATAGTACCCCAAAACATGGCTCCTCTGCTCAAATACATGCTAAAAAGGGCAGTAGCTGCTAGGGCAGGAGATACTGGAGGAGAGATGTGAGGGTGCACTGAGGACACACAAAAGGAAAGATATGAAGATGCAAAAAGGGGACTCATGAGGACAAATGTCAAGAGATGCATTTTGAGAAACAAAATGGACGAGAAGTGGTAGGAGACATTGCTGGGGGCATGTCATTTGATGAACCCTTGGAAGGACACACTTGTTGCTGGGTAGGGTTCCCACCTGAGGGTGACCCACACCAGGGCAGGGACACCCTGAGGGAGTGCAGCCTGTGTGTGACCCATTCAGGTCAGGGACAGCCCATTCTTGAAATGGGCAAATGATATCAAGTGAAAACAGCATTGTTACCCATCACATCTCTTTATGTAAAATCGGACGAAGATATTCATATCCCTGTAAAAGAGTTCACAATGCTAATTTAGAGCACTTTGAGAGGTAAAATTGTAACTAGTCTCAAGATCAAAGTCTTAAAAGAAGAAAGATGTCTGCTTAACATCTTTGGAAAATCAGATCCTTTAAAAAAACTCAAGACTGGCCCAAGGCATTAAAAAAGTGGAAAATCTAATGTTATGAATCTATTTAGGGAAGGAAATACAGATAACTTAAAATGGTAGAATTTTAAATAATAAATAAGTTATTCTTATCAAATACAAGAAATGCAAGTAATCAAGAAAGATACAGTTCATTATAGATCACAAGATTTAAGTCTCACCACAAATATATATTAGTCCCAGAAAAATTATAACCAAAATCTTTTGAGCAGAAAATATTTTTTATATATACATTAATTCCCCCAAATATTGCTATACAGTGGAATATCTTGCTAAACAGCAACTGCTTACAGAATCTGTTTCCTGCATTTAATTTTAAATCTTTTAAAATATTGTTTTCCTTTTCAAAAACTGCAGATTTGTGTAGAAATTCAGAAAAATTAAAATGGTGCATAGGGTGCCCATAAAAACACAAGCCTCTGAATGTGAATTTATGCTGTGATGGACTTCCAATTTCTTTAGCCTTGGCAGAGATGATGTGGGTGTGTTACGTGAGCAGTCTCAGATTTGGAACGGGACTTCTTCAATATGGCAGGGTACAGAAACAGGAGTTTCTCCTTCTGTTTTCACAGTATCATCTTCTGTTCTTTTTACGAGTTCTTTCCCCCGTCTTTTAACATTTGGTATTGATTCACTGTGATAGACAGTAGGATTAGTGAAAGACAAAAGGAAGAATCCAGTGGAAGGCTTATTACAAATAACATATTCCAGATTAACCAATCTCAAGCTGTTGTGTGTGGGCCACTGGTGGTTTGTCAGGTCCCAGCGGGAGATCTGCAAGCAGTCTGTCGAGCTCTAGTGCCAAGTGTTACCAGTTAAACATTTGATAATGTTGCATGGTGGTCCAATGGAAATGTTGACAGATGACTGATGTTTGCAATCCAAAATGTTTTGGAGCCAGTGTTCAAAGTACCTTTGTAAAGGTTAGAAGACGTTGGCAGCATATCTTTGTATCATCAAATGAATTCGCAATCTACAATCTGCAATAGAAACCTATATCAACTGAGGGGCAACAAGCAATAATTTGTCTGTCACAGTTTGTGCCAGACAGACATGCTGATAAAATCTCAGTTATGCAAGCAAAAAGGCACTTTTGTTAACTTATTTCATGTGTTTTGGATTATGTCTTACTGGGAAAAGTCTAAGTTTGCAGGTAGAAGACAGAATTTATGCTGTAGGATTAAAGGATGGCATACCTTCAAAGCCTTCAATTGTAGATCTGGTGTAAGGAAGCACGAGCATGTTCTTTGCTTCTTTGCTGTACTAGATAACAGCATCCTCTAATGAATTTCCCACATAAGAACACTTTAAAGCAAACAACTCTCATCCTTCATGTTATTAGTTACTGGCAACACTGGGATCTGGCTGATTCCAAGCTGCTTTCAACTAACCCTGTAGTGTTTCTTTTCTGCCTTGATACTTGTTACTGCCCAGTTTTTTTCCTCTATAAAACTCTTCAATTAAGCATGCCAAAATCTTGCAAGTCTGATGAAAATGCCATTATTCTCTAGTACTACAGTATTAAAGGCAAGCTTGTTTACTGAGAAAGATTTCTCAAGGTTTTCGCCTCCAAAGTGCAACGGGGAAACAGCTGCCCATCCTGCAAAAAGCATTGTCCTCAGGAACTGTATAGACCTTGTAAGACTAGAAATGAACCACAAGCACCAGGTAATACTGGGTAACTTAGTTGAAACTTCCAATCTATGCTGGTTGCTAAAAGTCTGTCAGATTTAGAATAGCGGTTTTCCCAATCCAATATCCTCTCACCAATGGTAATCAATAGGCAATAACACCATTTTCATACCTTTTTAATATGAAAGTCTTTCGGTATTTCTCGTCATTTTCATCACCAATATCCGAACCTGCTAGTACTCTTGATATATCATTATTCCTCTTGAATATCCTGAACTATAGACACGCTATACTACCATTAATGGTATTATTTACTTCATTCCTTATGGATCCTAAGATTCCATCTGCTTCTGAGACAGGTTCTCTAGACAAATTACTGAGAGAGAGGTAAGAGGTGGTAGCACAACTCCTGTTATAGAAGGATGCATGAGAAAAGAAAACACTATCACACGTAGTGTTGCCTAAATAGCAAAGACTTAGTGGTCTTAAAAAGTGAATTAGAATGAACTAGATGAGGTGGGGCTGGAGAGATGAGGGTGACTGAGTATTTGCAGGGATGGAGACTGTGCTTCCTGTTTTCTGTGGATGAATGGTTGAATCTTTTCATTTCCTGTTAGAATTCTCATGCAATCTTGGCTGTGGGAAGAGGACCAATGTAATATTCCAGTCAGTCAGTTTCTTGTGACCCAGTGTTTGGCTCTGGCACCTTGGCTTGCACGTCCAGCACCTGATATTTCCAGATGGTCTCCCATATAAGTTCTTGGCATGTCTGTTTATCTTTTAAGATACAATAAGCCAAGACAAATCAAATCATTCTGTTATAGCCAGGAAAGTGATGCCTTCTGCTAGAACAAAATAAGATGTTCAGTGAGAAATTTCAAAAAATAAGATGTTATTTCTACAATGGAAATTTTGTAAAATATACTTGTAGATTTGTGTGAGTCTGGAGGGAATATGATTAGGAGGGAACACGAAAACTGTATTTTGCTCATAGGTGATGACGATGCTTAATATCAGTAGATACATTGATGGAGAAAGATGTGTCATTGTAGCATAGCGAGAATGTGTTTATTGGGGTTATTAGTAGATCTTATTCATAACAGCCTGGCCCTGATTAACAAAGTGTCAACAGCTTCTTTTGAAATCAATAGGAATAGGCTTCAAAGTCAGACTTATAGTGTAGAGTTTAATTGTTAGACAGACACATATTTTGACCTTATTTGTAGGCAGACAGGGAAACCAATGTCTTGTTATAATTACCGAAGTTGCACTGGGTATTAGTGAAGACAGAAATCACTGGCACTCCAGCATAATGCAGAAAGTCTAAGATGTGGATAGTGAATTTTTTTCTGCTGTTAATTTTGTACTCATTTACTTCTGAAAAAGATTACATAGGAAAAGATAAATAATTTTGCACAATTCAACCATGTTCAGACTAAGTATGAATAATGACCCAGTTCAGATAAATCCTTCCCTTAAAGTGGACGCCTATCCCAACCTCAAGTTTCCTAATATTTTTTCCTTTTGCTATTCTTCTTGCAAATCTTCTTCAAATCTCCAGAAAGATACTTCTTTATTTGTTAATCCTTCATGATTTCACTCATGCCCTTACTGCCTTTTTGGGAGAGTCCTCAAAGCTACAACAGTTCCTTTATGAGGCTGCTGCCTTAGTCTAGTGATTCTTCTCCTTGATTTTAGCTTGGGTCCTTCACTGGAATGCTAGGCACAAGGGGCTAGCTTCTCTTCCTGGTCAAGTCAGGAAGAGTTTATTCTAACAACAACAACAAAGAAAGTTAAAGCAAAAAAAAAGCCTGATTTCTTTCTTTCTAATCACTCATCCTCGACCTGTTTTTGTACTGACACGTTGAAAAACTGTCATATTTAGTTATTGCATTCTTACACAGTGCAGCATTTCCTGTTGCATTATGCTTTGACCTACACTGACTGCTTTCCTCTCCGTCTGGAGTCTTCAGATATTTCCCTTTCTCTCCCAACTTGTTTGTCTGATTCAAGTTGCATATCTCTTATTTTTAATTCTCCATTCTCCCTCCAGGGAACCTTCCCCACCCTTCCTCATCAGTCGTTGTTTGATCATAATAACGGAACATTGGCTAAAGAAAACAAGTTGCATAAAAATCCACACTGAACTTTACATCCCCTCTAGAAGTCCCCATAAAAGAGCTTTCCAAAACTGAAAAAAAAAAACCACCCAAAAACCCAAACCCTGGAAAATTGGCTGACAACTCTCCCAAATCCGATAGTGCTTAACTTAGCCTTGGATATGAAGTCACACAGAAGTAGATATTCCAGCTCACTGCCAAAATGCTTCCCATGGATCCTGTGCAGTCAGTACAAAGAAGAAATTGTCTCAGATCCCTTCAAGTTTATCCTATGCACTCCAAAGGCGTGCTGGTGGCAAGAAAGGAGTATGTAACCTACAGCTGACAGCAAAATTGTAATCTAAGAGAGCTAACTGAAGTAATACTGAAAACACTAGCAGTCTAACCAGGGCTGCAAAGCACTCGGTGCAGCTTGTTTTCTAGCAAGTAAGGTGGGTTTTAGAGCTTCCACTGATCTCTGAACTTACCCTGACGTGTCCCCTTGTGCTTGATGTAGCAGAGAGACAGCAGTTTGGACTTGCAAGAACAATCTTTTCCAACCCTGCACGACCCATAGGAGGGCATCCCAACACCAGCCAGCTCTGCCTGCTCAGTCATTCCCTTTTTAAGCATTGCACAAGTTTTAAAATTGCTCTGTGCCAGTAATGCTTGAAAATAGCCTTAGTTGGCTTGCAGAGCAAGCCTAAAATGCAGTCAAAAACTTCTCTACACTGATGGGAAAGAGAAATGTTGCCCTGGAACGTAAACAGCTTGGCAAGGCAGATTCAGAACATTTATAAGTCCAGATTTTTGTACCACACCTATCACCGTATGATCTGATGGGGAATTTTTCAAACCCTGGGTTTCTCTAGTACTGATTTATGTTTGTTTAAGTGGAGGGAGCTGTGAACGTGCTCTGTCTTATCTGATTGGTTTTGGTTGCGAAAATTACTTCTCCTGAATGGCCCAGTAAGCAAGCAGGAGGAATAAATTTTGATTGCACTACGCCACCTGTATTCCTGACAGCTTAATTTGTTAATGTCAAGTCTGCAGGCACTAAACAAATGCTCATGAAAGTCTTGACTATCTGATGAAGGGCACTGGCCAGTATGATGCAATTAGCTGAGCTCATCGATTATGATGGACAGCTGGAGCTCTCTGGGTTTTTCCGAAAGAGCTTAATCAAAGCCATCAGAATAATAGAAGCTCTCTAAATGACAAAGGCAGTGAACTAAGACAGTTAATTAGATTTTTTTATGAAATTGTTGTGTTTATTATACTTCCCATTTGTCCTTGACATTTAAGTCTTGACCACAAATGAACATAACTGTACTGTTGATTTCACTTCAATCAAAAAGAGTTTTAATTTGCATAATAAGCTGAAAGTATTTGTATGAAACCAAGACCTGTAATAAGGTGAAAAAATAAATTCTCACACAGTTTTGCAGGATTTTCATGTCTTGTCTTGACAGCAAGGGTGTATGAATGTCACTTTCACATACAGTAAACACTGGTTTTCAGATTTTTTTGTTTGTTTCCTTTTTTGTAATTTTTTTGTGATTTTCACCGTGGCCAACTGATGGATTCAATAGAATAACAAAGCAATTCCCTTTGACAAGAGGCACAATACCGGCTAACTCGGCTTGTCTTTTAGCAACAGGGCTGGCTGAGCAGCTGGCCCCTGTCCCACGGCCAGGAAACGCTGACAGCAACAGCTACACCATTTCAGCTGCTAACCGGCTCCACAGCGAGTCATGATGGCTAATGAATTGCGTAAGTGCTACCGCCACCCAGATCTCTCCAGATCTGAGGAAAAAGAACAGCAGCTTTGGGATGTCAGCTGCTTTGAGAGAGACCCTGCACCACTGAAAGTTTTGTTACAAATGTACGGGTCCCGCTCGGTCCGCAGTGACTTTCCCTGGTGCGATCACACACATCAGCCATGCTGTGTTTTCAGGTAAAGCAGAACGAAAAAGAGTTTAGGAGACAGCAGCATCTTTCAGCTGGCACAAAGTGTTTTGCTATGACAGCAGCCAGCCACGATGGAGCCAACAGACAGAGCAGTGTGCATGCATGTTGAAAATTGGCTGATTTAGTTGCCTACCCACACATACAAACGAATCCTGGTAGCTCCCTAATTGCCAAGCTGTTAGCTATGCAGTCAGGCAGCTCCAGATAAAGCCAGTCCCTTCAGTTTTAGACACTTGCTTTCATAGCTGTGAGGAAATCCATGTTGCTTTGTCCACTTTTGTTAAGCTATCGGAGATCCGAATGTGTACGCATGTGGACAGGCATTGTGTAAAACTCCAAAGAGATCAGTGCTAGGAGGCAACTGCCCTTAGGTACACACGCCGTGTGGATGACCAGAGGCAGCTGTTTCTTCTCTGATGTCTTAGGCAAACTTTATCTGAAACAGGAAAATCTGCCTGCCTTTAACAAGAATCAGGAGCTTTACTTGGTGGCTTTTTCAAGTAGTACAAAGTTATTAACTTCGACCAGGATGATGACAAAAATGATGTGGTGCGTTTCAAAGGCAGATCTGCTGCACGTTGCTGCAGGTTGTGTTGGCGGTACAAGCTATTGCTTTGGGGGAAAACTGTCCCTGTGACATCTCCTCAATTGTGCATTGGAAGTTCAGGCCTTCTGGGAATATCTCACTGCTGGATACCCGATATTTGGAGAAAGAGTGGAGTATTTAGATACCTTTGGAAATATTTCCTTGGATTTCTCTAAGCCTTGCACTAAGCCCAGATGATTCTTCTGGCTAAGCTGACAATACCTTTTTGAGAAACCACGCTTCGTAATTAAGGTGAAGGATGAAACAATACTTGGTTTCTGAGCTGAAAGTGTTTAACAACCCTAATAAACAGGTCAGCCATGTGGGTCTGTAACTGCAGGCTACCTGGCTGGCTGGGATAACAGCCTTCTAACCTATGATGAGCATGGATGGATGTCGTGAGGACTCCAGCTTCAGTGCTCCCCTTCCGTTCCCACAGAGCTCATTGCCGTGTGCTGTGTGAATGGAGCAACCCAGTCAAGCTGCCATCTGCAGTGTAGATGCAGTCAGGACCAATTGACTCACCCATACAGAGGCAAAGAAATAACAAACCAGTCACTTCACCACTCATTTAATTCTACACAATGAGGTATATTCAGACTTTTCAGGATCTATATTTATTTTAAAAGCAACACCAGTCGATGTATCCCAGTCCTCCTGACTCAGAGTCTGCTATATCATTCCAGCACACATACTGTGTCTCCATAGCATCACCCATTACCCTGGTAATTGATGGGAAGTCCAAATGAGGCTTGTGTAGCCAGTATCATTCTGGTAACTCCTGCCAAAACTGCAGGATACAAAGCACTTTATAGATTTTTGCTTACCACTAATCTAATGGTAAAAAATACACCCGGTCAAAATTCCTGGTACGGAGACAACAGTAAACCCACAAACACTTTGACGCCATTCCCACTGTGGCTTCCAAGAACACCAACCGCTTTCTTTAGCGACTATCACTAGTTTCCATAGCTGAGAAATTACTGCTAGCTGCCAGAAAGTTTTCTTTCCCATTTAGGTTTTATTCTTACTTCCAGCTGCAAAAGCTGTCTTTAAGCTCCCATTTTCTATTCTCTGTTTTCCTTAGTTGATGATGACAGGTAGAGGTTTAGATTGTTTTCTGCTGTGACAATCTTTTATGACGTTCTTTCCCTAGCTCCAGACCTTATTGAGGTTGGCAAATGTTTGAATCGGACGACACAGTGGTCTCTTAAATTTTATTTTTGTGATGGGAGAATTCATGACTGTTGCAGTGACTGAACTTACTGTACCCATAGCAGCCAACATCACACTTGACTGCTTTGGAAACAGGCCCTTATGAACACTGGATTTGCATGAAAGGCTTGATTGTTCATACAGACCATCAAATTAAACAAAGGAAATTTCCCTTTTTGGTTGTGTTTGCAGAAAGACAAAAATAATTGCTGTGGGCCTCATACTGCGAGTCCTCGATGCTTGCTGGGCCAGATCAGGTTTTTCCTTTTAGATATCAAGATATCTAAAGATCTTTTGTTTGCCAGATTCCAGGGCTGACACATTCCATCCTGACTCCTCTCTCAGAGCAGATGATTTTAATGTTGTTCGTCATACAAGAGATCCTTTCATTTCTGATTCTTTTGCCTTCTTGTGATGCCAGTGGCACCTGCCCTCTCACCTCCTCACATATCAGCATGTGACTGCTTTGATCTGAGGATATTATTCTGTGCTAAGATGCTTCCTTTGCTATCTTTCTTTGATGCAGCAGAAACAGAAAATTTAAATATTTTAAGATTTTAAGCTCACGGGGTTTGGACTGTCTTTATCTGGTATGAGCTCCCTAATATTTTAGGCTAGATTTTCAGGATAGATGTTTCAGGCTAGATTTCACAGTTTTTGGACTCGTGGATTAGCACTGGAAGCTCAGTTCTGGAACCTCTTGCTTGTTGCCCACCTGTTGTTGGCTGATGGTGAATTTAGGCTGTCCTGGGTCTGGCTGTGGGAGTCTGAAAAGTTATTGCTCTAGGCAGCAGAAAAAAAGCAAGCAAGCAAACTCATACCAACAAGCTTTTAAAGTTTCATTGCAAATTTGCCATGTAGTTTTAATGGTGCCATTAGAAATAGAAAAAGATGTCATGAAATAAAAAAATAATCTTTCCATAAGCTTCCTTAGAATCTCTTAAAGAATGACATATAGAACTACCTCATTTATACAATTACATGGGATAGTAAAAGTCCCCAAGACTGTTTAAGAAAAGGGAAATTACTCTGGCAGGTCTTTTCATGAGTAATTTCTGGACAAACCTACTACATATTTACGTAGGCCTATTGACAATTTCATGCTATTTTATTCCAATAGTGCTGTCCAAAACATGAATGTGATGAGTATGAAACACTGAACACAGTCATCAAATGTGACTGTGCTGCCCTCACTCTCCTACCTAACTGCCTTTAGCCCTATTTTCCAACTCCCTGACAATTTAAGACAGTAACTGGTCTAAGTCCATGTGCTAGCACTGGCATTTTTCTCATCCTGTGGTGAGCCAGTTCAGGGAGCTGAAGAGGAAGAAAACTAACCTTACAGAACAAAGCAAATTGTTTTCAGTCAGTTTGGCTCCCTGAGCTTGATAGCTAAGAGATCAGCAAGTGCCAGTGCAGTGCTAGTGCAAGTTTAATGAATACTTTAGGAAAAAAAGCTATACTTCGGGAGCTGGGTATCCTAAATCTTACCTGATCCCTGGCTTGTGAATGGCGTTTGCTAACATAAATCAGGATTCATCAGCTTCCTTACTAGAACAACTTGCTTTTCTATTTCCCAAATGCACAGTTTGTTGTGACTCATTAGGACACACCTTGATGAAATAAAATGCAAAACAAATAACTGAACCGACTTAATGGATCTAGGAGTGGCATACACATGCCAGTAAGAAAAAATATAAGTAGAATATTTCAAAATATAACAAGATTACAATTTGTTAACAAGATCATTTGCGTCACTTCATAATTCTGCCAAACAACCAGATAAGGTGAAGTCTTGACCCTTCTGGAATCCGCCTTGAAACATCCAGCGTTACCCTTTACCTGCTAAATCAATTGCCTGTTTCAGTGAGTAACTTTACCAGGTGATTTGCTGGGATACATTACAATACAGGTGAGAAGGCCCAGAAGTTGCATTCCTGTATTCTTACTTTTATTTCTTCATAGAAATCACTGAAAGATTCAAAGATGTGTAAAGAGATTACAAGACAACAGGGCAGATACTGTGGCTGATCGCTTTCTCAGATGGGACATTGTCAAGGTCAGGTTATTATTCTGCCATAGCATTGATTGTTTGGGCAGAGGGAGAATAACCTTTTCAGCATAACTATGTCAATTTGAATATGAGTAATGTTTCTCATCATTTAATCTGGGAAAAGCTCTCAAAGGTCAAAGCTATAACCTGAAATAATGGAGGACGATTCAGAGCTACGAGACGTTTGGCAGTCAAGACTGAAAGCCAGGGCACAGCTGAGCCTCAGCATACATCTAATTCTACTGAAAGAAAAACAGAAAGAAAAGAGAAAGATGGTGGTTAACACTGGGTGTACTTAGCAGAGAGTATTGTTGGTCTCCACCCTGTATTAATCCACTCCAGAGACTGTGCCAGTACACAACACTGCAGTTTTAAAAGGCTTAGTGTTTGGCAACTGTTTTTCTTGTACTGTAGGCTCCATGTACAGAGTCATGGAGATCTCGGTTTACATCTTTTTCCCCCCTCCACCTGAACGTGCTCACTTCCTTTCAACAGCATTGCGACTTAATTCCCTCAGAAAAGGAAGAGGGGGCAAGGAAGAGGAGGAGGAGGAAGAAGTCAACACATAAAAATGCTATGAATGTAATTTGGACTAGAAAGATACTTCACATGTCTGGAAGCACAATAGCTCTTTCAAGGCCCAAATTATCCCCACACGATGACCTTTGAAACATTCTCTGAAGTTTTTTAAGAAGGATCGCGTCATGGCTTGGAAGTTGGATGCATTTTCAAGTTCAGTGATAGCTTCATTGTTAGGACTTTTTCTGCTACTCGTCTCTGGTCCCTGATGAATTCAGAGAAAGTAGATCTGACAAGAAACTGGAATTGATCACCTTTTAGTGAAGGTTTCCTCCTCAATGGCTGTCATTAGATGTACGTGGGATGCTGGGATATGGGACGATGGGCTTCACTGCAGTCAGTGGAGCTGCAGTCCTTTGTACTAGTAATGAGCAGCAGTACCTGGCTGGAAACATCTTTCTCACATCTCTCAGGCAAAAGTGATTCTATCACACTCCCTAGACCATGGGAAATACAGAGATTACTCCTCCCAAGCTGCCATTCTTCTACATACTTCTGAATTCATTAATTCATTCCCCTCTGTTGAGTGGAGATGTGGAAGGGAAACGTGTTGACTCATTCACAGAGACTACCAGCATGCTAAAATAATCTAGAAGTGATTGTATTGTAGGTAGTGTAAATATTTTTGGAGCTCCAAGATGATGCAATTCCAGACTGGCTTTTAGATGCTGAGTGTAGTTTGGCTCTTTCTTGTCTCTGCTTGGCAAAGGTCTCTTAATATCCTTTACAAGGTGACCATTTCAGATGGTTTTAGTAGTAAGAAGAGTGAAATGAGGAATGTGTTGACAAGTATTTCCTTAATTATTAATTTGCATTGTGAGGGAGAGGAAAACCAACATAAATTTATAGGGTGTTCTCCAGTACATTGGTTTATATATCCTACTAAAGGATACAAAAGTTCTTTTTTTGCCAGGGAAGAAGCCAACTTTGGAATCTGTGGGCTCAAATATACTGACTGTAGACATCTTTGACTAAATGTTTGCTAAAATACTGTATTTCATTCCTGAGGTAGACAGGCAGGGAAGGAAAGAATAGAAACATAGCATGTACTTGCTCGTTTATTTCCTTGTGTAATGCAGATCTCATAGCTTTGTCTAACTCTGGTAGTAGAAAGTGCTGGCAGCATCAGGAGTTTGGTTTAGGTATCTTGTGTTTGCTCTTAAAATTAAAAACCACATCCTTTTTAGACTTTATCCAGAATGGCCCCAAGGCTACTGATTACCTTTAACAGGCAAGTTTCCCTGATTTTGTGCACTGAGTCTGCCTATAGCACAAAAACCAGGCAGTATAAAACAAGAGAAGACTTTTATTTGGAGACAAAAAAAGCACAGGAACACCTTTGGAAAAAACCTCTGCTGGCACAAATGAACACTGTATAAAGTGCTCTCCCTTCAGTATCTTTTTTCCTGCCTGGCTATAAAAAGTTTGGAGGGTGAATCACCCTCTTAACCAGCACACTACCACCTCTGTAACACTTTCCTAACTGGAGAAATGCACGTGGATGAACGATGAGTTTTCCCTTGTTCACCCAAAGGTAGTGACAAAGGTATTTTCACTAGATTTATGTTTCTCTCTCTTCTAGGTTAGCAGGCTTTGAGTTGGCTCTTCACTTCTCTTTCCTGTGTTGGTAGAGAGCTCCTTACTCGGTAGACATTCAGACCCCAGGGACTATGTGCACAAAGACTCCATTAGCTTCACACAAAATGGAGACTTCAGGACTGAGACGCCTTTCTGCTCCAAGAGGAAGGGCTGCCTGCAACTGCGGGGTCTGGGGAAGAGCCATGAAGGCAGAGGTCAGACCCAAACAGGCAAAGGGTACATGCCTTTTGTGGATGTGATGTGCTCCTGGTGAAAGGGCAAATACTTCCCAACGAACTGAAAGCTTCGATTTTGTGGTTTCTCTCATGTTTTGACTACCAGGATATATATATAATAGTATGAAAGGCTTGCACTGGCATCACAACAGTGCTTGCAGGTAGCTGCTGTGAGGTCCCCAAGGTGCCTACGCCCATGTGATGTGTTTGTGCCGTGAAGGCCATTCGCTAGTGCAACAGCCATGGTGACAGCCTGACAAAGGATGCTGCTGCTTCGCTCACACCACTGTGCAGCTAGCTGTGTAGCTGCTGCATCTGAGATACCAAGCTGTGTGCTCTGTGACAAACCTGTGAATGATCACCAGAGTACCTCCCTCTCAACACTGCTCGATGTTTGCAGACAAGCTGACCCCACCACCTCAGCAGACACCCTGAGAGGACTTCAGCCACAGCAGCCATGGCTCAGTCCTGGCTGTGTGACAATCTGTGCCCTGGCTGCACGCAAACCTGCCCCAGCTGTTAGACACCCTGGTCTCTGGGGTTTATGTACAGCTGTGGAACTGAATGGGTTCAGTTCTTGAATGTCTCAGAAACTCTCCATATTTAGTACTCAAAACTAAATTTAGTACTTTATTTTTTAGTAATTTATTTAGTACTTCAAAAACTCTGAAAAATATAAACCATACGCCTCTGGAAAGTAGAATGATACTCCTTTCTTGTTCCTGCTCTTGCCTCTTGGTCCTAATGAGCAAATGAGTTTTTCAAAGTCAGGAATAGCACTTACTCTTTATATGCAGCACCCTGAAGCAATGGGGTTGACTCTGAACTGGTGACATTATTGTCATAACTGGTAAACATTCCTGGTCTACTGGTCAGCAAGTAGAATTCAAGTCTTAGAGAGAAAAGCTCTAAAAGATACTATAGCCGACTTGTTTGTTCTTCATACTTTTCCCCTTCTTTATTTAGTTTGTTAGAAAGTCTAGGAAGGGGCTTCAGGGGACTTACTTAGTATATTAACATTCTGTTGAGGAAAGTGAGTGTTCAATAGACCAGACAATATCAAAGCTGCAGTGAAATGAATATTGTGAAGCGTCTCATGTGTGCCTTTGAACTCGAAAATTTTCAGTGATTGGTTAGTGCTGATAATTCAAGTTGCACAGAATTCAGAAGCTATAAAAAGAGATTGATTTGAGACAGGAAAAGAGAAATG
This sequence comes from Dromas ardeola, assembly GCA_013398915.1. Lineage (NCBI taxonomy): Eukaryota > Metazoa > Chordata > Aves > Charadriiformes > Dromadidae > Dromas > Dromas ardeola. Next base: position 445,205 of record VYZM01008647.1, on the reverse strand, counting down.
GAAATAGGATCTGCATTAAGATATGGGCATTACAAGCTGCAGTTTCTGTTCACCTTCTCAGGGTCTGGAGGCAGAGAGAGACAAGATTTTTAGTTTCATTATTTATGGAGGAAAAAAAATCAAAGAATGTCAATGAGAAAAAAAGATTAAAAAACCCCTCATTCCCTTGACCTTTTTATCAGCATATTCAACTGTTTCACCTGAGGAGCAAAACAAGTCATGAAACACAGAAGAGGGAAGTTGATGGAAGGGAAGCAAAAGAATTTGGGAGGAAGCATGGTGCAGTAGTTAGCGCATGGGCTTGCAGCGGTTCAGTTCTTTGTCCTTTCTGGTCTTGTGTGGCTTCAGTTGAGTTATTTCAAATGTGCCTTCTGTCTCTTTTGGTGCAATAGCCTTTCTTTGATTATTGCAAATATAAGCAGATTGAAACATTATGGCTTAGGCTAGGAAATCTATATGGCTCTTACAGGTAGTATGGTCCTTCCCTGGCAGAACTTATAACTCTGAGTAAAATCTTTCGTGGTCTTATTTCCCTCTTGTGTTTAGTATTGCTAGTGCACATGCTAGCAGCAAGTCTAGAAGCACCACACATTGGAAATGGAAGTTTACAGGCTGGGGGCTTTCCTGGCTATCCCCAAGGTACACAGACGGGCAGGTAACAACTTGGGCTGAGCACAAAAAGGGAGTATCAGAGGAAGTGGTAAGTCCTCTACAAGGCGATGACTGTTTTTTTGTTTTCCAACGTATTGCAATTAAATATGCTAGTGGTATATTGATAATAACTTATGCTGCTATTGGTTTGTTTGATATCAATTCTCTTAAACCTGTGTTGCATTACAAATATGTGTGTGCACACAAAGACACAGTCACACATGCATACATCTGCTACAAAGTAGTCTATTGACATTCTCACCACCTAAAAAATGTTGGAGACATCAGTGCTGAAAAGTGTCAGCTTCTTCATATGGATTTGGTCAGCTCCTACCCCCAAGATCTCTGGATTTTGGGAAGCAGGTCACTCCTGGATGGATCTGAGGACCTCCTAACTCAGTGCTAGGAAATCTTTTTACTACGTCTTCCAATGGTCTTACAAATTCCTCTGTAAAGCACTGTGATCATCTACAGAGGGAGACATTTTTCCTGGCTTCTCCTGTGGTATTGCTTATGGTGCAGGGAGAAGGGGAATACGTCTTGCAGCTTGGCCCTGCTCCCCAGGTCTATCACTCAAACCTCCAGCGACATCAAGCAATGAGAGCTCTTCATGGAGCTGCAAGGAGGTGGGACTGCAGCTTACTGGCAGGAAAGCAGCTTTGCAGCAAAAGACCTTGGGGTCCTTGTGGACAAGAAATTGAACATGAGTCAGCCTTTGTGGCAATGAAGGCTGTCTGCATTTTGGGCTACATCACCACAGGCTGTAGATTGAGTGGAATGACTGCTACCCTTTCTCTACTATTTGACACTCATGGGATTGCATGTAGAATGCTGTGTCCAGTTTAGGGCTCCCAGCACAAGAAAGACTGTCAAACGGGAGCGAGTCTAGCTGAGGAATATGTTTAGGAGGAATATGTGGTGTGAGAAGAGAGATTGAGGGGTCAGGTTTTGTTCTGCCAGGGAAAGCAAGCTGCTCTTCTCAGCTGTCAAGATGAGGTTATGGTGATGGCAGAGCCTGACTCGTCCTAAAGGTGCACAGTGCTGGGACTGAAAGGCAGTGGGCACCGGCTGCAGCAAAGGAAATTCCATTGTACATAAGGAAAACAGTTTTCAACATAAGGGTATTTGAGTACTGGGAGGTGTTGCCAGGACAGGTTGTAGAATCTCCATCCTTGGGAGTATTACAAACTCAAATGGGCAATGCCCTTAGCTGTCTGATCTAACTTTGTAGGTAACCCAGTGTTGGACAGAGTTTGGACCAGATGGCCTCCAGAGGTCCCTTCAAGACTTAATTATTCTGTGATGATGTGAGTCTACAGTATTGTCGTGAAATACACCTGAATACACACACACACATACAAACATGCATAAAAAGGGTATGGGGAGGGTCTCCTGCAATTCAGGACCTGGCCTTTATTTTAGGAAATTTAAACAGTAATATGACTGTAAATACAGTTCCAGCAGGGCAGTGACCATAATAGGTGCAGAACAGCAAGAAAGAGTTACAGACACTTAAGTAAATATTTCCTTCCACTGTTCCTCCTGAAGAGACGTAGCTGGGCAACAGCTAGTCTTCCTCTCTTCTGAACAGCAAGGCCCTCTTCATGCAGATCATCGCTCACTCAAAGATAATGAATGGGTTCTTACTTTCATCTGCTGCGTTGCAGCATATATTTTGCAATAATCACAGAATCACAGAATCACAGAATGGTCGGGGTTGGAAGGGACCTCTGGAGATCATCTAGTCCAACCCCCCTGCCAGAGTAGGGTCACCTAGAGCAGGTTGCACAGGAACGCGTCCAGGCGGGTTTTGAATGTCTCCAGAGACAGAGACTCCACCACCTCTCTGGGCAGCCTGTTCCAGTGCTCTGCCACCCTCAAAGTAAAGAAGTTCCTCCTCATGTTTAGATGGAACTCCCTATGTTCAAGTTTGTGCCTGTTACCTCTTGTCTTGTCACTGGGCACCACTGAAAAGAGCCTGGCCCCATCCTCCTGACACCCACCCTTTAAGTATTCGTAAGTGTTGATAAGATCCCCCCTCAGTCGTCTTTTTTCCAGACTGAAGAGACCCAAATCCTTCAGCCTTTCTTCATAAGAGAGGTGTTCCAATCCCCTAATCATCTT
>VYZM01008647.1:332100-441934 GCA_013398915.1 Dromas ardeola | reverse complement strand
AACCCACTCTTCCTAAGCTTCCCTATGAGGATACTGTGGGAGACAGTGTCGAAAGCCTTGCTGAAGTCAAGGCAGACAACATCCACTGCCCTCCCCTCATCTATCCATCCAGTCATGCCATCATAGAAGGCTATCAGATTAGTCAGGCATGATTTCCCCTTGGTGAATCCATGCTGAGTACTTCTGATAGCTTTCTTTTCCTCCACATGCTTTGAGATGTCGCCCAGAACAAGCCGTTCCATCATCTTTCCAGGGATGGAGGTGAGGCTGACTGGCCTGTAGTTCCCCGGGTCCTCCTTCTTGCCCTTTTTGAAGACTGGAGTGACATTGGCTTTCCTCCAATCTTCAGGCACCTCGCCTGTTCTCCAGGACATTTCAAAGATGGTGGAGAGCGGCCCAGCAATGACTTCCGCCAGCTCCCTCAGCAGTCTTGGGTGCATCCCATCGGGGCCCATGGACTTGTGACTATCTAATTGACCTAATTGATCTCTCAATAAGCAGAAGTCTCTGTCACTGATGGGTTACAATACTAAGAAGAGGGACAAAGCCATAGAGATCAGCTTTTAAATTTAAGCTTGTATATAATTAAATGGTGTTTTTCCTGTGAGGCCAATGTCTGTAGCTGCTCACCTCAGAGAACCTGCATTTGAGATGCCTGAGAAAGAAAGAGAAATGTATAGATGGGAAAGCAGATGGCAAAAGGACAATTAGTGAACAATAAAATAAATGTGTTTTTACATAATTAACAAGGCCAGAGTTTCTCAGATGCTTACATCTATGCCTCTGTGGTGCAGACCTAACTTGATTTATTTTTGAAATGCAGTGGCTAACATCTTGTAAAAATGGGATTACATGATACTTTCAGGAAGACAAAATTTCATAACGTGACGGCATTACTGTGTGTTTCCACAAGCTTGACATAACTTAGAAATTAAGGAAAAGATTGTCAGCTTGTCAAAATAACTTCAAAAATTGAAAGGGATGCAATTTGCCAAAGCTTAATAAAAACAGATGACATCTGCTCTTTCAGAATAGGACTGATACTGCTAGCTACCTTAAATTGTACCTTATTTTCAATCCTGCAAAAACTTTTGCCTGGGCTCAGGTTGATTACTATTGATCTCAATAGCATTATTGACAATAAAGAAGTAAGATAAGGACATATATTTAAGCTCTGCAGGATCAAAGTCTTATTCTGCTGATCTTTTATTTCTCCAAATGAAATTTATTGGAGATTTTTATTATTTATTTTTGGATTTATTATTGGAGATAGGGATACCATGGATGCAAATAATTTATTTATTTATTTTTTATTAGAGATTCAGCATTTCAGTAAAATGTCAATTTGTAAAATAAATCAGCATCGTCTACTCTTTGTTTCTTTATGCTGATGCTTTAATGCAACAGTGGCAGAGTTACTGGCATAAACTGCTGTCAGAAAGTGTCAGAATGACTATTTTCTCTACACAGTTCTGTTTACAATATTTTACAGCAGAAAGCTATTCCACTGACATTATCTCTTCAATTAGACAAGCCTGCTGTGCTGCTGGTAATTGTGAAGTGGATTATTGTACCAACAAAAAGAAAGTTCTTCTCCAACATGTGTGTAAGAGCATAGTAGGTGGTGGAATTACGCCCACAGTTTGGCTCTTCAGAATTTATGAATGTCATATAACAGAAGTATTGGGATATTCAGACTATGTTCAAGTGCCAGGATAAGCTGAGGAATAATGACCATAGGGCTCATAAGCAGAGCTGTAACATATTCCATTTTAGCAATCCACTCCGGTCTCTGATGTGGACAGATAATTAAATGACTGCCTGACACTATGTGGTCATAATGTAATAGCATTAGGCTCCAGCATCAATAAAGATTCACTGTCATAGACAGTAAAAATGTGTCATTAACATATTTGTATTGCCCTGATGTAAACTTGTCTTTGTGCCAGCTCTGTGTGCTTTAATCCCATGCTGCCTGCTCTGGGAGGGAGCGCTTGTCAAACCCCCTTGCATTCAGGCTCAACACAGCACAATCCAATGCAAATGTGACTGCAGGACATTTGAAATGTAGCCATGGGCTGTATGTGCACAGGCTCCCTGGCTCTGTCAGGGAATTTATCTTCACAGCAGCTCCAAGCTTAAATCTTTCCTGTGCCTGATAAGTATCTGAAGGTCCCATTTTACAGGAGAATGCCTTAACTATCAGATGGTGCAGAGATTTAATACTTTGTAGGCCAACTGTTTCCCTCACCCCAAATCACATGGATCATGGGCTATCTCACAAAAAAAAAGGAACAGTCCTGGGCTTAGTCCTGTCCCTAAAGCAAAGTAGCATAATAAAGAGTTTGCATTCACAGAATTGTCTTTTCCCTTTGAATAAGGAGACTGCATAAAAAATGCCTATTGAAAACAGTCCTTATCTTGTGCTGTCCTCCAAACCATGCCAAGTGAACCAAAATTGAACCAGAAGCCATTATAATAATTTAACAGAATGAATGATCATGCTGCAGAGGCTGGGTCCATGCCCTGTTCGCTTTACTGGTGCAGTTGTGTCCTTGGGGTTTAGTGTGCCCAGTTGAGGAAACTTGGTTTCTTGCTTTTGTCCCCAAACCGCTTAAATGAAACAGTTTCTGGCTATAATATGAGAAGGTGAGTCTCTTCCTACTGGTGGAGAAAGGCTTGTCTTGATCAGTCCTTTCAGGTGGAAATTATGTGAAAGATAATAGTCTGGGTTATAATTTATTTCAAAACCTGACCTGCAATGAGTGTGTGTACCCACGCACCAGAACTCCAGGCAAGAAAAAGAGGTTTCTGTATGTGTAAACTTGCATGGAGCTGCCATGCTCTGCTGGACCCCAGGAAGGAAGGGGAAATCTGGCAGGAGGGAAGCTGGTGGAAGCGGGGGATGCTTCTATCATCTTGCAGGACTTCCCGTGGTTTCTGAACATTTGCCATTCAGAGGCAAAATGAAACAGAAACAGTTCAGGGCCTTTCAAAAGTTAAAAGAAATAAACTCTTCCCAAGCCCCTTTCCACAAAATCTCTCTCCCTTAGTGAGATCAATTCGAGAAAGCAACAAGTTGCTGGTCAAGGCGCTCATCTGGGACACCTAAATGCCAAGTTTAGTCCCTCATTATAGCTTTCCCCTTTGTGATCAGGAACTGGGACTTGCTACAGGTTCTCCATATTGGAACCAGCAAGCTGTAACATCTGTCTGCCTCCTCAGCCCCATGCTTATTTAATGACTTCTACAGTATGGAGCTGCTGTAAGGAGAGAAGGCTTCATAGGCAGTGACCTCATCCAAGGTCTTACCCAGGATATGGGACCCTTCTTGTTCTTACTCCCTGCTGTCCTTACTGTCTCCTTACTGTTCTTTCCTCACTCCCAGGAGAGTGTTATTCTGGGATGGAAATTTCTCAGACCTGAAATCCGATTCTGAATCTTATAAACCTTTTCGGACTAACTCTTTTTCAAAGCCAGCAAATCCTTCCTTCAACATGCTTTTGACAGTGATGTTTCCCAGCAATGACAGAAAGAGCACTGAGACATTAGAAAATCACTTCAAGTCAGACTTTTATTGCATTGTACTTAGAAATCTGTAGACAGTAGAGAGCTATTGGTGGAAAATTTTCCTGTTGTCCTTGTTTTTCAGAACCTCTAAGGATGTATGACAAAGAAATGCATAGATGCTTTTCCTAAATATATATGCTTCAAAGTGGACTAAGAGATTTAGCATCAAAATAATGTCTCCCTAAACACAAAGCACCACACTGACATTCAAAGAGAATGGCAACAGATCACTCTGCCAGTCTATGATGATGGATTCTCAGTACCTTATGTGATTAGTTCTGATAGCTAGATGTCAAGTCTTTGCTGCATACAAAGAAAGAAATAAAAGACAACAATAAAAACAGTCTAGTGACTTCTGACAGGAAAAATCTGAGATAAGGATGACCTATCTAAAAGAAGCTACATATGTTAGATCCATTCATTTTGTTTTCTTAGGGGTACTGAAAAAGTGTGTCAGGTAGCATGAAGAGTTGCTGACATTTTCATGTATACCTTTTTTGGTTTCACTTCCCAGTTATGTAATTGAAAGTCACTGCATTTTTGTGAGATTTTGTAGGAAGCTAAAGGCTAATATTTTCAAAAGCAGAAGTGTCACTGAGGAAACTGAGCAACGCTGAAAGTCAAAGTCTGTTAATAACCTACATTGTTTAGGCCAAGACCTTAACAACCAGAAGTATTTGGCTGCTTCTTTGAATTCCAGTGACGTTAAAGTACACCATCCACCTTCTGCCAAACATATTGCTACTGGGTTTGCTAAAAAACTCCTAAAGGTTGATACTGCTCTATGGAGCCACATGGAGTGTTAGGCCAAACTCAGAACTGTCGTTAAGCCAGGTTTTATTTAAGAGCAGAGATAGGAATGGCTGTGCCAGACCAGGACCAATAATTAATCTTGCCCCGTATCCTGTCTCTGACAGTGGCCAAGAACAGGCATGTTGGAAAGCTTATAGGAACAAAACTGCCGCGTAGTAATACTTCTCTGTGGTATTTTCCCAGGCTCCAAAAATTAGTGTTCAACAATCTTCTGAGACAATGTTGTCTTCGTATCAAATGGTCCTCAATGGATTTTTCTTCCTTGAGTTTTTCTGGTGATATTTTGAACTCGTCTTAATTTTTTGCTTCCACAGCGCCCTGTGCCAAAGGACTGTTGCCACCAGCCAGTGACATTTGATGCCTCCTGATTCTTAGGGGATTTCTTCATTAAAAATTACTTATGCAACTACCTTCCAATCACAAGTGTTGCAAAACGGGTACTTTGCCTGTGGATATCTCTCTGTTTCAGCTTCCTCTTTGTAAAATACATCCACAACATGTAAGGATGCTGCATATGAATCACTGAGATGCTGTGCCAAGCCCGTGGAAAAACCCATCGGGAAAATGAACAGCTGAACAGTGTACTGTACATGAAACTGAGGCCCAGATAATGAATAACGAGGAGAAAACAAATTATTAGTGAGATGTTCATTAAGTGAACACTCTCCTCTAGCGTACTGGACAAGCATAGACAAGCTTGTTATCCACTTCTGTAATTAGAAGCAGTGTCCTAATATATAAGCAGAAATGAGCCAAATTCAGGTGACTCACATTTGACTTTTCAGTCTTAAAAGTTGGTTCAGTGTAGCTTGTGCATATGCATGTCCCATGTCAGAGATAACACCTTTCACTTAAAGTGAGACAGCTGCTCAGTAAAAATTGATATTGTATTTTTCTTGTTAAGTTCTAAAATACACAAGAGATTCAGTTTTGAGAACAGCTGAGTTGTTTTTTTCTGAGAATTTCATTTCACATCCTACCCATTGCATTACGGATAGGCCAGTGCAAATATTATTTCTGTAAATAAAAAAGACCACTGATAACTACTGTGACCCGTATAGATCATACGTGCTAGGGTTAACTGGAGTGTGTATCAGGCTCATGTTAGTAATAAAAACCAGCTGCTCTTCAGTCACACTGAGTTTTTCATAGCTAGCAGTTCCCATATACAACTAAATTGTGTTTTGTATAGGGAAAGGTGTTTGCAAGACGTCACAGGCTGGCAAATAGAAAAAGGATGGATTTAGGAACAGCTCTGAAAGGAGTATCTTATGACATTTACAATCAAGAAATATTTTTGTAACTATTGAGGAAAGGATCAAATACAGATGCCAGCTGTCCAGCTGTCTTAGCAAAGAGCCGGGAGTGAACAGATCCAGAAGAGGTCTAAGTGGATTTCTAAAGTAAACTCTCCTTGCTCTGCCAGCTGGTTTACCTCTGGGTTAGAGTTGACGTAAGCTTCCTGGTGATGTTTGAAAGATTGCCTTTTTCCTCCCCAAGTCTTGCTTTCCTGCAGGTAAAGCAAGCTCTTACTGTTCCACAGCTGTCAGTGGTCCACGGGACCTGGCAAAAGAGAAGCAGCGGTGGAAGGCAGTATTAGTGAAGGTGGAAGCTAAATGATTACACAGATGAAAATTCAATAGTCCTGTGTTCTATAATACATATCTGCTGGCAACTAACTGGGGCAGTATTCCACCACGGTCTGGTGTGACCACACTGAAAAAGGGTAGGAAATAAACACTTTTTAGTTTAAAGTTAAAATACAAGGGAATGTAAAGATGAAAAGGGAATAAGGAAGCAAACTTAAGTAAATATAAACTGAAAAAATCAATTGTTTCAAGTTTTCTGGATATAAACCAGTCTTTGGACATACTTCCCAGCATAGGCATAGAAAGATGCGCCAGCCATATGTCAAAGACTGGGAGGTACTGGGTTGGACGTGGCTTTTCAATGTTAAATTTGCATCACAGCCAAAGTAATTACAGTCATTGATCTTAGGCCACAACATGGAGCTGAAGACGTGGTATAGTTAATGTCTTAGTGACAGAATCTGACCTTCTCTGCAACAAGGGAATACATTGAGGAAAACCTGACGTGAGCCAAAGCAAAGTCTCACAGCTTTGTTTTTTTAGCTGTTAATACAAATAGTCATTACTCCATAACTTCTTTCTTGCAGGAGGTGTAATCTTCTGCACATGCTGAGGAAGGCAGAAGCAAGGTGCAGTGTAAGCGGTAAGGTCATATATCCACGCTGTGGCGTTACCAATGCAGGGCGTTGCAGGTCTGTGCTGTGCATTCAAATGCGCTGTTTGATTATACATAAGGCAAGGGAGGGTGTGTGAAGACAAAAGGAGAAATCACTGAGAGTGTATGACTTTGGGGGCCCCCTGGGAAAGGAACTCTGCTGTGTGGTCACTTTGTGGTCCGTAGCCTCTGCTTCCCCTCGCCTCTTTGCTCATTTACCCTGAGACAGTTGTATGCAAACCACATGTACAATCCTTGTGTAGGCATCCTCTCCAGGCAGAGGCATACAGGTTTTTGGGGTTGCCCTTCTGAGATGCCTAATTCTGCAAGGTGGCAGCAAATGGAGACTACTTTCTCATTCCTAGATATTAGGCACGCAAATTCTGCCTCCAAAGCATGTAAAACATTGCCTCCCTCACCAGTTTCTACTGCTTGGCTTTGACAGCAGCAGTCTGTGAGGCTCTGGTTTTGGCAGTGTGTTAGTACTAATTTTGCTGTGGGTATCTAGAGGTGGAGGAAGTCTGAGACCTGATGGCAACTGCAGGACTTTGGAGTCACCAGTGACTGACAGCTTCTCCAACTGAGGCTATAAACCTTCTTCCAGGCTGGCCTGGGGCTGCACAGCCATCATTGGCATTGGCGGTCTGGCTTTCTGCAGTGAGCGTGTGAGAGTGACGCCATGGAGCCAGCACTGGCTGCCAACCAACAAAGTCATCCGGCAGGGACAGTTCGTTCACCTGCTCCTGCAGGGGCAGGGAATGCCTCCTTCTTCACCTGCCACCCACACCAGGGTGAAATGCTAATTTGGGCAGGGTGTCTGTGCTTGCAAAGAGAGGTACTGCTTGGCATTGAGACAGAAAATGTCAAAGATGGGTGGTAAGAATAATATCAAAAGAAATCATGGACAACTCCATCCCTCTCCCTGCAGCTTTGTGTGCATGATGCTGTAGGAGCAGCCTTTGGCAGATGGGCTTTGGGCGTATTTGCATTGCCAAAAATTGCTCAGGAGGGACCATTCATGGGCAGGAGGCCTACATGGTGCACTGTGGGAGTCACTGGCAGCGTGGTCACAGACCTTACTGAGAAGGGAATCAAACCTGTAGCAAACAGGCAGCAAACAGGCAGCTAACTCCCAACACTGGCAGAGATTCTCAAATTCTCTGATTTGTTGTAGTTACCAAAGGTGTCATCTTCTCTTCCATCATCACAGTGATCCCTTCTACCACATGCTGTGCAAAAGGCTATTAGGTATCTAGCACCTCTTTTTTATTCATTTTTGGTTACTCATTTGTATTAAATGGGAGATCCCTGAGAAAATAACAAGAAATGAAAAGTAAGTTCTAGAGGTGCTTTACCAGTGTATTATTTGGTATTGCAACCCATCTGGGTATACGTGATGATTAACATTTAGATGTAAACAGCTTGAAAAATCTTTTAATATTATTTCCCCATCTTTCATTTGTTTCTCCTCCTCTCCCTTCCCAAAATACTGGGCTCTTCAAAGAGTGATCTAATTAAAAATGAAAGCATATTTACTTGCTTTAAAATGCTTGTGTCACTTTTTAACATCAAGGGAGAAGCTGATGTATGATAAAAATTTCCAATTCAGCATTCTTTTTATTCACATAGGGAAAAGAAAGGAAGAAATGTTAGCTTATTTATTTCCAGGAAACATTAAAAATTCCCTACCCTACCCTGCAGTGTGTTTTGTTTTGTTTTATTTTGTTAATAATCTGTATTCTGATTGCTGCTTGGTAAAGAATAAAAGAGGATTCTTTAGTCACGGGAATGCCGAGATGTTTATTTCCACTTTGGGAGTATAACATACTTTAAAAAAAATTCAGCTGTTTCCAGAGTTAGTTACTGAAGCACCTGGTATCCCACGCTCCACCCAAGATTATAAAAATATTTGAAACTGCAGGAAGGCAATACAGCTGTGCAAGCTTATATGGGGACTTGTTGATTTAATTAAGTTCAGAAAAAGCAGCAATACTAATAAATGCATAGTTGCTTGAATGAGAGAGATGCCATTTGCTAAAATAAAGTTTTCCCCCTTAATTATCCAGTATTTAGTTAACATTACGGTCTCCCATCATTTCTCTGGCAACGTGGCGTAACCAAATTCTGTTCTCTTCAAAATCATGTGTTACATGATTATTTTTTAAGGGTGAAAAAATGACACAGTAAGGAGCAATTCAGATCCAGGTCTTGCTGTTGATATTTGTGTCAGTGCATCCTGGTTAAAAGAAAAACAAAACCAAGCCAAACTGAATTTTCTGCCTTTGTGAGTGTTTCTCCTTGGCAATAAATGCAGTCTCTTGTATGAAGACCCTTGATTTACTACACAGATATATAGTTACAGGAGAGAGCCCTGGCTTAAGGATACCATACATATGGGGCAAAGAGCAGCAAATATTTCAGTGGATGGGATTCAATTCCCGGAAGGGCTGGATGCGTCACCTCCCGTTGGTCCAGATGGGGGAAAACTTCAGCAGTTATCCTGGAAACAGGAGAAGTGACACGGTGCATCCTTGCTCACATTAAGTAAGGGAGTTGCTAAAGTGATGTTCAACATTCAGGAATAAATGAGGGTATGGAAAATGTTATTGCATACAAAAATGGGTCTACCTCTGAAAAGCAAAACTGGAATCCAAAAGAAAGCTATTTCCTACAAATGAAGTTTTTCTGCAAAACCTTGGTGCGTGGGATAAATACGGAATTTTCAGCTTTCTCCAAACCCAAGAATCCCAAACTCTTTGGAAAAAAAAGCCACAAATCTATATGGGAAGGTCTGTAATTTTCTAGATTACATACCTTATGTGGCAAGTTTCTGATGTTTAAGTGTAACAACCATAAATCACTGTATGATTAGTTAGCAGAACATATATGGGTATAGGGGAGGTAAACCGGTACTAAATGCACAGCATGTGGAACAAAGATCGTCAGTTCACTCAGTGGTCTTTAGTTTTTCGCTTGAAAATCAATTGATCATTTGGTTACATAAAGTGTTGATAAGTGGGTAATTTTTCTCATGTATTTTCTCTGCATCTTGGCTAAACTCACTGGCAGTGTTTTTATGTGGTAATACTGGATTTGGATATTATCAGAGGAGGACTTTGAAACTTGAGCATTCTTCTAAGTGAGGTTTTAATATAAAAGCAGAGTGACAGAACTTTTTGGAAACAGAAAACACCAATGACTCAAACAATGGCAACAGTTAGGATATGCAGAGAGGAAAGATGGAGCATCACCACCCTTCTGTTACATATTTGTGCTTACTAGAGACGCAGTTATACTTGAGATGTGCTGAATCCTATCTCATTTGACTGGATAATCAATGAGGCTGATACTTCAGAAAGACAGTTCACCATAACTTCTATGCTGGAAAGCCTACGGCATGGATGAATATAAACCACTCTCTGAACTTAGGCATGATACACATGAGCGTTGAGGACGCCACTGACACATATTCTAAAAACTGTGTAATATCACTCCAACTCTTTACATGTTTCTTCTGTCTCTCTCCCTCCAGTGATATGAAACAAAAAGACAGTTAAATTAATTTGTACCTATTTCATCTTCAAGTACACAAAAGTATCCATGCTAAGGGTGGTCTCCTCAGCTTGTTTGTCTCTATCAAAAGCTGCTGCAAGTTTGGTATAATCACTGCCTGTGATTCAGAAGCATCACATCGTAGAACCGGCGCCTGAAAACACAGGTGCTCAATTTCATGTGTGAAACTATACTTTTCAGGACTGAATCTGGACACTTTGCTAAAGTTAGGCGTAAATGTGTCTGAACAGGTCGGGAGACCATTTTATTAAGGAATCAGTTGATGATCAGTTTATACAGTGACATACTACACTTTGAAATTAAATTTGGACTAGAATATAAGGTATGAGAAGTGCAAATATGGAATCAATAGAGAAGTATTCCAACTTTTAATATTACAAGGGGGAAAAAAGGAAAACATAAGCATAAGCTTTCATGAGATGCTTTGCTAAATATGGTAATGGATCATGGCCTTAAACTAGTAAGAAATTATAAATACATTTTATCATGTAAACTCAGTGCTGTTTAATAACAAGATGATAAAATCATAGAATCATAGAATCATAGAATCATAGGGTTGGAAGGGACCTCTGGAGATCATCTAGTCCAACCCCCCTGCCAGAGCAGGGTCACCCAGAGCAGGTTGCACAGGAATGCGTCCAGGCAGGTTTTGAATGTCTCCGGAGATGGAGACTCCACCACCTCTCTGGGCAGCCTGTTCCAGTGCTCTGCCACCCTTAAGGTAAAGAAGTTCCTCCTCATGTTTAGGTGGAACTTCCTATACTCAAGTTTGTGCCCATTACCTCTTGTCCTGTCACTGGGCAATAGATAAAGTGAAGGAAAGATGAAATGTAATTGTTTTTTTGTAAGTATTAGGTAATATTTCAAAGTCAGTTCAAAAAAGCTGCGGTATGAACATCACCATGTGGATCAAAATCTGGCTAGTTGTCGATAGGAAGGCTGTAAAAAGAACAATGTGTTAAATGGGAAAAGGTATCTAGTTGGGTGATGTCAGGATTAGCTCCTTACTTCTAAATTTCCTGGCCTGGAAAGCAGTGAATAACATCCTTATGAAATTTACAGCTGTCAGGGCCATATTTTAGAAAGCGGTGGAGGAAAAGGGGCCTCCCACATAAAGAAAAGGGGCCTAGAAACAGAAATAAGAATTGCTAAATAACAGATCATCTGCACACCACAAAGGGGTACAGAGTGGCGACGGCAGGAGGGGAGAGCCCAAATAACACCCTGCCCTGGCTCCTCCCAGGCCCACAGCAGGAGCCTTCAGCCCTGGTAGCACCAGCCCACGCTGTATGCCCAGAGGAGCACCAGGGTGAAGGCAGGTGGGAACCCAAGCTGCAGGCTCAGAGAAGGGGACACCCTGTCCAGTCCCTTCCAGGGCTGCCCCAGGACAGCCTCGGCCCCTCTGCCCAGGTGTGACACCCATCAGGATGAGACAAGGCCAGGACACTTTTGGGACTGAACAGGATTGGGGCATGGGACACATTGGGGGATGCCATGGAAAAGCATTTCAGGATCACACAGGACATTTAGGGGAGGAACCAAGGAGGGATTTAGATGATTTGGGGAGGAAAATATGTGGGAAAATAAAAGGGATAAGAGGATAAACAGAATTGGTCCATGTAGACAGTATTCTTCTCTGGCCATGCCCTGCCCCTGATCCATGCAGCTTGTCCTGTCTGCTTGGTAAAATTGTCTTCTAACCTTTTCCTGGGCGAAGGACTCTCCATCTCTGTGTGTGCATCTGTGTGTGCATATATATATATATATATATATGTATATATGTATATCACAGAATCACACACAGAATCACAGAATCATTTGGGTTGGAAGGGAGTTTAAAGATCATCTAGTTCCAACTCCCCTGCCATGGGCAGGGACACCTCCCACTAGACCAGGCTGCTCAAAGCCTCATCCAGCCCGGCCTTGAACACTTCCAGGGATGGGGCATTGACAACTTCCCTGGGCAACCTGTTCCAGTGCCTCATCACCCTTACCGTAAAGAATTTCCTCCTGATATCCAATCTAAATCTACCCTCTTTCAGTTTGAGGCCGTTGCCCCGTGTCCTATCATTACACTCCCTGATAAAGAGTCCCTCTTTATATTTATATATTCCCACTCGCAGACCTCCATCTTGCACAGCCAGAGGGGGTAGCAGGATGAGGCCATCGGTTTTGTCTGTGTTCATGTAAATGCTCTGTGTATCTGTCTGATCTGTGCCCAGTCACATACACATGCAGAGATGTGCTCTGTGTAAGCACGCCTACTGGCAATACATTTTTTAGCTTGGCTACTGGTTGGAACTTGGGGCATTCATGTGCATCAGCCTGGCATTTCTTTGGCTGTCACATATGTCCCAATTATTTGCCCCTTACAAAAATGACAGAAGAAGAAATGACACTCTGCTAAAAATACCTAGAATTATCTGTATGGCTGAGCTTTGCCTGAAACACATTTGAATCTGAAAGGAAGTGTGACCCTGTGAAACAGGGTATTAGCATGCAGAAGAGTTCTGCACTAAATTTCCAGCCTGACCTTTGGTTGACTCTTAACATATGGTTTACAGTGATAAAGACTATCTGATGACAAACTTGTAAAGATTAATTGGGTTTTGAAGCATGCAGCTTTGATAGCGGGGTTGATGCAGCTGTAGCACCAAGATCAGATTTAGGAAGAAAGGCTGAGCACTGTACCTTCTTGCAATGTGCCATTACCATCAGCCAAGGTAGCTGCCTTTCCAGGCCATGTGAGGACCACTGCCTTTCTTCAGCATACTGCAGGTGTATCTAGCTTCCCACAGCCCATTGCCACTCATGGACCATTTATTCATGTTCTTAGTAAGGTCCAGCCATGTGTGCTCAATTGCCTGTTAATACATCTCATTGCGAGCTGTACCTTACCTCCCTGGGTGGTAGGAATCTGCCTTGTGCATTTCTACACGGCACTGCAGTTGCAATAGTAGTAGGAGCACATATGTTATCCGTTTTCCACTTTTAAAGATGGTTATGATAGAAATTTTTTTTTGTATTCTCTAGAAAAACACGAAGAGAGGTCCCTACTTCATCTAACATGAATGATCACAGCGTTGAGCCTGAAATTTAAACCGAGTGTCTCAGGTGGGAGGTTGCAGCCCTGGGGTGACTCTGTTGACTGCACTGGGAAAAAGCTGGTTAGTTTTGTCTGGTCATATGAGGTGACAAAATGTACACAAAAGACTTGTCAGAGTGCTTCTCCAGAGCTGGATGCAGCTCACCTCTATTAGATGTCAAAGAGATGGTTGTCTGATTTAAGATAGTTCCCTGAGGCTATTTCTGTGAGGCAGGCACCCTCAGGGACTGATTCCTCATGCCTGAGGTAGGGCAGATGAATCACCTTCTGGAGGTGCCTATTTCTTTCCTTTGACCCTAGAGGGAGTCCAGCCTGGCTTTGGGTGGGTGTCTAAGGCACAGATAACTCCAGCTGGAAGCAGGAATCCCACCCACAGCGCTCAGTGCAATGTGGCTCTGCTCCTAGTTAGCCCTTCAGAGCATCGCTGTAATAGAAATCGCTGCACGCAAAACCACGACATTGAAATGCATGCTGTACGGTTATTAAGCATTTGATTTCTCTGGGGCTTTCTGTAGTGCTCATCACTCAAGAACCTGGGTTTTTCAGAGTTAATGACTTTATTTTTATTACAAACTGGCTAGATGAACCAGATCATCTGTGAATGGGAAACAGCTACAGAAGTCGAGATAGAAATGTCTGGGATTTTAAGTGGCCAATCAGAGGTGGGTAGTACCAGTCTCTCTGCTTGATCTTCCAGTGTCCTTGCTTTCAGGTTTTGCTCTCTGATACTTCCACAGCAAACATTTTTCCTCAGGATGCCTTTGCATCATGGAGTTAGCATTTTCTTCTCCTCTATTTAGACCCAGCCAGGGGGACAATGACAACATATAGAAATCTGGCTCTCAGATGAGGTGCCTGGACGTAGAGCAGCTCAAAATTGCAGTTTTGTGCCTCACTGCGCAGAGTCTTCAGATGTTTAGCTGCAAAAGTCAACATGGTTTCTATTGAACATGCATGAACCATACATTTGAAGAGACTGTAACTTGGCTGAATTTGTTCAGGTTTTCCCTGGGTAGGAGAAACCATTACAGACAGACAAGCTGTGCTGTCAGCGCCAGCTACGAAGTGTGTGCTCTGAAGTTCAGGATTTTGAATAAATAGTTGCCAGGATTTACCAGGACCAAGTGTTACTTGTTTCTCTTCTTGGTCCAGTGAAGACTGAAAGGGATAAATCCTAAAGCCTTACCACCCAGCATGTAAAATTTTAACCTCAAATAGCGTTAGTTTGGCAAAGCTGAAGAAAAGTGAAATGCAGGCTGCAGAATGTGACGTGCTGTAGACTGGCAGCAGGCTGATATAATTTCATTACACACTTCTACTAGGTTATTTTCTTGTATTTGCTGTACTGTACTACGCTTATGTGCTTCAATGCCAGGAATGTATTTACCTATATATAGCTTTCCATGAAAAAGTGATCTATCTGCATATATGCAATTCAGACAGATGGAATATATTCTAGTCTATGTAGTACCAACAAAGATGTGCTCTTTTTTCCCTTTACATTTAACTTAGAGTACTTTTTGAATGCCACCATCTGCACAGCAGTATGCCTCAGCAAACCCCACTGGCCCTAAAAGCCATTAACTGAAAAACTCTGCCCACTCTGAAGCAAAAAAATTCTACTTACCCCCCCCCCCTTCCTTCAAGTGCCCAGGGCAAAAAAGAAACTAATAGGTGTCACAAGGTGTTTCTGTGTTATTTTAGATAAGCATAGTTGTGAGTTTTAAAGATGCAAATTCCTTATATCCACCCCTGTTAATTAATAAAATTGCTTAAAGATAAGTTAGGCATCCATGTAAATGTTTTCTTAATAAGTTTAAGGACAGGCCCAAGAGCATGACTGCGGAGCAGTCCTTCCCCACAGGCTTCCCAAGCTCCAGCTCGGGCTCAGCCTGACCTTTGCTGGGGAGATGTGTGGGCTGGGGGCAGCTTTACAGCGCCCGTATTCTATTCAGTTCAAAGGAGATGGATTTAATTACAAGTGCTATAATTTGAAAAGATTTTTGTAATTCAAAAAAGCTTTTAAAAATCCTTGCTGGCAAACTGAATAAATGATCCTTTATTGCATTTCTTCATCTTTGCGTGACTGCAGGGAGTTTAACAAGGACCTCTGCTGTTCATTTAATTTATTACACCACCTCACGGCTTTACATTCCTGTAAGTTCTCTTTTTATGAGTTCTCGTTTTGTTGGTCTTCCACAAGATTTTTTTCATGCCCCTTGTGTGCTTACATGCACTAATTATATGTCACATAAAAATCGTAAATCCTCTAATACCAGCTGGTGAAGTTAATAAACTTGTAACTTTACCCTTGTTGAACTATGTCAAATCCCTGTAACATCTGGCGTGTTTTAATTTCTATGCTATCAAGGGTTGAATTTTCATTTAGAGCTCCCAGATATGGACCTGTCAAGAATTTCTTTGCATTGTAGCTTCTTTAAGCTCCTTAAACTGCGCCTGTAAGTGTGAAGACTTTCAATTGACAACCGCTAAATATTTATGGAGTTCTTTTGTTTGTTTGTTTCATTTGTGTTAAGGATTTTTTTTCCTTTTTTATTTTCTGTCTTGTTTTCTGAACTGGTGATTAGCCCAACCAAATAATGTATTGCCATTTTTCCCTGCTGAGCTCCCTGATGAGCCTGTGTTACTGGCTGTGTATCTGCACCCTCTTCTTGAAAAAGGAGATGGGCAGCTTGGGCATGGGGGAACACGCAAATGATGGTGGTTAGGTTAGAAATACAGATTTGTCTGTCCTGCTCTGTCATGTGAGATTTTTGTAGCATGCCTTCTCTTAGTATTTTTTAATAACTCTCAATTTATGCCCTTTGCTACTCAACGGCGCTTTCCTTAATACAATTGGATTTCAGTATTTCTTTCCCACCCTTTGTACTGGGCTGGACACACAGATCAGAATAAACCCTCTAGAGGTTTTTCTTGTATGATGTTTAGTCTCAAACTCCTGCCCTCCCCCCTGATTGCTCACCCTCCCACCTGCTTCCTTAGTTTTTAAACAAAAGTCTTGTTGAGGAGGTTTGCTGGAGTGTGTCAAAGGGTTAATACATTCCTCTCTCACTGCAATTTAAGAGATCGTCTGTGTCTTCCATATTAGCTCATCTGAGACTACCCCAAATGATATATGATCTGTGTGGGCACTTTCAGGCAAACCATGCCATTAGCAAGCAGTGCTTCCACAGCATCCCCTCAGCTGTGTGAAAAAACGCTCTGAAAAGACAGGCTAGAGCATGTTCCTGGTTTCACAAAAGGGATGAATGAGGGAAGAGAGAAACAAAACAGAACAATACTCAGCTGGGGCCTCACTGTCGCCATCTCTTCTCCTTGGTTCAAGGTTATGGGTCTGCGCACCAGCACACATTTTAAGTCTGTCACATATCCTTCTCTCTTAGCTAGCTAGCTATAATGGTATTAATATGGAAAGAAATCACTTGGGGGAGTCAGTGGAAACCCTTTGCTAGGAATGGGTATGGCTCTAAATACGCTCATAATGTAATAAAGCAATACATCTAGCAACATGCTAGAAAGAACCGTGAAGGCAGCTGTTAGTCTGCGCAGACTGGAAGACCTGCTGAAAATAAACTAGTG
Source organism: Dromas ardeola (assembly GCA_013398915.1). Taxonomy (NCBI): domain Eukaryota; kingdom Metazoa; phylum Chordata; class Aves; order Charadriiformes; family Dromadidae; genus Dromas; species Dromas ardeola. The sequence goes on along the minus strand of VYZM01008647.1, from coordinate 425,028 downwards.
CGTAGTTTTGTGAAAGACTCATCCAGACACTGGCACCTGGAGAGATGCTCAGCTTCTTGGAAATATCCCTTCTGGGCAGAATGAGGGAGCTTTTTCAGCATGTGCATGATTTACCATCTGCAGCGTAACTCACACCAAATCACAGCATTACTGGGGGAGAGGGACTTGACGACAATTTCCTTTGTCGGGGAGGTCCTAGGCAGAAGGTTGTGTGGTGTGGCACATGTACAGTCAGCATGAAACTTTGAGAGAGTCCGAGAGTTACAGGTTGTGCAACACAAGCGCATCAACCTGCTTTGTGGAAGCCACTGTGAAGCACCATCCAGAAAATTCAGTACTTCAGAGCTGCCATACACATACCATAAATCACCTGATATTTCTGTATGACCAACTGCCCAGTCTGTGTGTGTCTGGAGCTGCAGCTTGTTAAGAAATCCCAGGCCCAGGTATGCATCTCCTCTGACTTTGATGAAGGAAATCTGGACCCGTGGTAATCTCTACAGAGGTCAGGTGTGGGCTACCATGAGGTGTTCCCACAATGCAATCAATAAACCTCTCCCGTACTTGTTCAGAGCAAAGGCTGTGTCTGCATTGCCCAGTGAGCTGGATTAGGTTATTTCCCCCTCCACAAGCTCTGAAGGAAGGACACTGTGGCCTACAAGTATATTTGGTTACTAAAATACCTATAAGTAGGTGCTATAAATTAACAGCATCTTTCATTTGTTTTATATGGTGCAATGAAACACTGCCTTTTTCCCAACTGTCATGCTTATTACCAGCAGTGCCAGTATGCTTTGGGAATGGCAGTGGACCTGGAGTGGGTTATTTATGAAGCTGAACTCCCCCTGCTGACCTGCACACGTATGTCCCAGCTCTACGAAGGACCAAGAAATAGGACTCATCTGGAAAAGAAAGGAAAGGGAATAAAGCCACTCACTGTTCCTAATTGGAATTTGAATTTAGGAAGCCATTTCTTTCTCCATGCTGAAGTTCTAGCATGGCAGGGATAAGTGGTCGTGTGGCTACTAGAGTTAACTAATAACAACAGTGCAAAACAGTTGTGCTTCCACATGGAAATCTTTCAATTGGTTAGCTGACGTTGTACCTTACATCAGTTATGTAACTTCTCACACTTTAAAATAAACTATACATTACATAATTCCTGAAGCAAATGGCATAATTTCATTCTAATGTGTTTAATTAACTTATGGCCTTTAATTAACACTGTGGAAATCACTAATATGATTCAGAATTTGCTCTTTCTCCATGTTTTTCTTCTTGTCTGCACACACTGAAGTCTGAGCTAGGAATAGAACACGGACCTCCTAAACCTGCAAGCTCCATACAGTTGTGTGTCTTTATGACCCTCAGACCATGCGTCACTCTTAGGGGTGATGGACACTCGAGAGGCTGTTAATAAGCTATTGTACATTCAGCTTATTAATCTAAAGACAACTCACGATGACAACAGCTGAACAGTCTGTACATGACTTGTAGAAGGATTTATGTGTAACTGTGCAGGCTGGGCTATGTTTTCCACCCACTTTGACGGTTCCTCAGTTTTCTGCTAAGGTAGGAAGGCAGAGCAGTGAGACGAACATTGCCCTTTCTGTGTGGACAAAGCATAAACATTAATTCCCTCATTGCTATCAAGACCCCTGCTGTACTTTTCATTTCACATTAGCATCTAGTGCTTTGAAAGTCTGCACCACTAGTGTAGTTGGGTTTGCAGGCGGGAGGAGAGACTCTTCTCCACTCGCACGGGCACCCTGATGTGGTGCACCCTGGCTGGTGCTGCTGGGCTTGGAAGAATGCCCTCTGTTTTGTCAGGTGCACGTTTCACATTCAGCCCCACCTTACATACAGGTAGTTTATTGTCATGGGGAGGGTCATTCTTTCTGGTGTGTGCTCCTCAGGCATGTGAGGTTCATGTACAACCGAGTGGCACAACACCTCTGTTGCCTTTTACCAGAGGAAGCCAAACACTATCATGTCATCATGACTTACAACCCATCAGCCCTGCATCAACATCATTTTAAGTCACCTGTTAGTTTATATTATGTTTTATCTTTTACTGTGTATTCATGTGCTCATAAGCAGTAGTGGAGTTACAGTGTGGCTCTGACTCTGCAATACTATACTTCACCAAATCTGCAGCTGGTACCAGTATTTTACAAATCAAGTACAGCATTATCTGTATCAACTGGATAACTACATCAGTTTATGCTTATGATCTTTCATGAAGCTTGCATGACACTCTTTTGTTTTTGGGGCATAAAAGACTATTTGGTGTAACTTTTGAGGAACAGGAGAAAGCTGTATTGAGGCATTATTTTACAAGCAAATGATGCGTTGGCTTGTGCCTTGGTAACTGCATGGTATTGTTTCATATTCTAATTGTTGAATTCTCTGTCTCCAAGTAAATGTTACCTTAAGTGCTTGCTAAATTAATTAAGCTTTTGCTTGCATATATGAGCGAAGTTCCTATTTAAATAGTTCTAGCTTATTTGGAGACTCTGTCAAAAGGAAGAGAAAATTACACAGTGAAAATGCTTTTCCCTGTACTGGTTACTGAGCTTCAGCATGCTTTTAAATATTTTCAAATTGTGGCAGTTCCAGAAGGTAGCCAGTCTTGATTTGAAGACGTGAAAGGATGGAGAGTCTTTCCTAAAAATGTTTTGTATCTAACTGAAAATGTTATCATCTAACTTTGAGTTATTAATTCTTGTCATTCCTTCTTTTCTGTTGGTTCATAGGGCCCTTCAATTTACTAGTTGTCATTGTGAAAGTACTCAGTCTTCTGGGGCAACTTTGTTAGCTCCACAGATTCAGTGTCTTAGATTTCTTGCTAGAAAGAATTTTTTAGTTCTTCGATTATTTTATTAGTTTTTCATTTTTAGCCCTCTCCATTTTTCTCCATCCTTTGTGAAATATGGATACCAGCATTATGTGCAATATTTCTGCACATGCTGTGTGCAGACATAAAATCACTTACTACACTATTCACTGCCTTCTTTACACGAAGGGATCACAAGAATCACATCCATCCTTTTTTGCCAGTCTCGTACTGAGAATTCATGTTCTGTTGCTTTTCACAGTTTGGTCTTGAAAAATTTATGTCAGCTTGATAGTTATCCCCCTACTGCCTCAAAAAGATTGTTTATATTTTCCAATATCTATTCTTGCATGGCATTTAAGTCAGCTACTCTACAATTTTTTTGGGGTGTCCATCCCCCTTTCTCAAAGATGGGCACTATAATGGACCTTTTTCATTGTTCTGGAACTTCTCTTTTTCTCCATGAATTTTGAAAGGTGCAAAGATGAGTTCATTCGGGTCCCTAAGTATGCCAGAGATGGTGGGAGTGGGACCAGATGTGTGTGTAACATAGGTAAGTAATCTCTGACTTGTCTTTGTTCTAGCCTGAATCATTACCACTGATGTTAATTGTGTCAACCATCTGAGCCCAGTTTACTTTCTTAATGAAGATGGAAGGAGAGACTGAAGAAAAAAAAAAGGACTAAATGAATTGCCCTTCCCAAAGCCATCTGCTACCAGCTTTCTCTCTCATTTGATGGAAGACCAGGTCATCCAGTTCATTCTGATTTATCATAATTAATCCATTGTAACCCTTCCTTTCTGTACCTCAAATCAGCAAATATTTTCCAAACGTGCTGTTTTCATAATATTGTTCCCTCCATGTTGGGCCATCTTTTCCTTATTGTGAGGAGCTTCTCAAATTATTCCCCTTTCTGGGTGAAAACCCATTCTTTTATTTTTGCATATAGGGTTTGTAGAGGGTTTTTTTTCAGTAAATTATGGTTTATGGCCATTCCTCTCAGGTGAACTGCCCACAGCAGTGGTTTAGGAGCGCAGTCAAATGTCACTCATGTGGTGCAAAATGATCTAATTTGATTTGAACCTGATATTGGATCTTCCTTCTTTATTTGCCTCTGATGAAATGCCCTCAAACTTCTACAATCAAATTACTTCCTCACTAACTGAAATTCCTAATGACCTTCTATAAATGTCTCAGTATACCAGTGTCTCATTTTTCCTGCAAATCTTACACAAATTCACAAATGTAGTTGTTGGCTTTCAGAGAGATTTCAGTGTTAAAAAAATTTGTCAGGAAGGGACCTCTTATTTTAAGTCAACTTTGCTGGCTCAGTACATATTTCCACGCTGCAGCTAGCAGCAAATCAGGATTGTCAAAGTCAGGGTTAGCCTAGCAGGCAAGTCACTAGCTGGCATTGAGAGTTGGGATAAACCTCTGTGCTACCTAAGCCCAAGCTAACTTGGTTGGAATCTTACAAAAGAGGATGAATGGGAATGGTAGCAACATCGTATAAACTGATATCAGTTTCCTGTGAATTATTTTGTAGGAGGCCTGATTTGTCTCCCCTGATTTAATGTCTGTCTGATCTCAGATCAGCTCTAGGTTTCAGTGCTCAGCCTGAAGTTCTGCAACCCTGAACATGATGCTTCAGAATCACGACTAGTGCTACAAGTACAAACCTCCCGAGCCCCAACAATAAAAGCTGCAATGTAACTTTTAAAGCTATCCCCAATTCTGTTATTACTTTAGTTTTGCTCCTCATTTCAAAGGATATGTGGCATGGATTTTACTCTTTAAATTACTGGAGCACAGCTTTGCATGTCTCCGTGGTATGCTATCATAGTCTCCTACAGAACTGTTTGATCTTTTAAGAAAATCTTCCTCCTTTACCTGTGGGATTAAAGAACCCATCTATGACACTGTATGAGTTCAAGTTCCTTCTCTGCATGATTTGGAACAGGATTTATTTCATCACATAAGACCTTTCTTAAGCAGTGTTTGGCTGCATATCCCAAGGTGACCTACCGCACTGTCTTCAGCTGACGATGTTCCATCTTTACAAAACATTCAATGATGAATTAAATGTAAACCAAGACCCTGATAAACATATTCCCCACTGTGCTCTAGATTTCCACACTTGTGGCCCAGTGGCTATTCAATAAGCAAGACTGAGACGCACTATGAACAACTAGTAGATAACTAGCAGATAATAATCTACTAGTTTGGGAAGAATAATATAAGGAAAAAAAGTTTTTTATTTAAAATCCCTACTGCAAAAGAGGCATTAGAGTTTTATTTGACTTGTGTCCGTACTTTATCAACAGGACTGCTCAGTGGAAAGAATGGTAAACAGCGCCTGCTGTGTGTTGTGGGCCTGTCCCAAATGGCTGGTCATACTCTAAAAATGCTTTGCAGATTGGACCCTGGGAAACAGAAGAGGGGTCACAAACACTGAAAACCCTTCTGCGGGTTAGGTACAAACCACACCAGCAGCAACTAGGGTATATCCTCCATGAACAAAACTTAAGGGAAGGTGTTGAATAGGGAATGTATTGAGAAGGCAGTTTCAATATCTCGATGGTTAGGCAGTAGCCAAGTGTAGCTATTAATTCTTGGACATGGACAACTAAAACATCATTAGGATTTTAATCTGGCTTGTGCATCCTGCCTAAGCTCAGAAGAAATAATGTGCATACTTTACAGAGAGCTCAGGAGCATAGATCTCCAAACATGGCAAATGCTCTTGTATTTCCACCAGTTCTGAAACTCCTGTTAGAAAACTTGTTCTTCTGTGTTTTTTCCCAAAGCTCAGAATGCCTTTAGCAAGGATTTAGTCCCCCCCGAAAAGGGTCTGCAGGGACTTAGCCTTTTTTTTGCAGAAAAAATAAGGATAAATAAATTAATAAAAATAAATCCTACAAAATTTTGTTGATTCATCAGCTTCAGCAGGGTGCCAGGTCTAATGTCTACATGGAAACAGCCTTCCAGGTCTCTGACCTGCATTGCAAATTGTCTGTAATTTAATAGTGAGTGAAGCTTAGTGGGAGCAATTTCATTCAAATGTTTGCTGCCATTAGCTTAGGGGAGAGGAAATTAGAAGAATCCAGAAGTTTTCATTTCCAAGTGAAGCAAGTCACACAGCACAGTACAAGACCTCTTTAAATTGCAGTATGGCACCATATTAAACAGAAGCCATCTGTGTTTCCTTTGGCTTTCTATCAGTTTACATTTTTTCTTAGACGTAGTGGTAGCAAATGTCAGAGCTTTTTCACCCTTTCTCATAATGCACAATTAGTATGTGACTGTCTGCAGGTCTATAGCTCTCAGCTGACCCATTGCTGCAAACCCTGAGTTGTGTGAGCTGCTCGCCTTCGCAGAAGTACCACCAGTGAACTGAAATGGTACCTCACATGAATTGTGACCTAGATCCTGCAAAGTATTAGAACACTGGTTTCATTAGCTGGCTAGGGGGAGTTTCGAATTAATTGAGTTTTTTTCAGAAGGAGGACTAAAGGCACTTGCAATAACATGTGCGGTTCCTGAGTACCTTCTAAAATGACATTATAGTTTTCTACACTGCTGGCTTCCAGGGCAGCTGTGCTAAATCTGGCTGCAATGATTAAAAATGCTGTGGTCCCCAACTGTTTCCCTGCCTCTCTGCTGGAAGCTGCTGCCTCCATAGTAGGACAGGCAGCTATGCTGCTTCATGCCAGCTGCTCAGCTCACGCAGTTCGCAGCCTGGGCTGTTAGCTTCTGCTGCGACTGGAGATAGGCTGGTCTCTGAACAGCATTGCCTTGAGGTGTAATGCCATACTGGTCTGCTATAACGGGAATAGACACCAGCAGAAAGGGAAAGGCAGTCACTGGGAGGTGAGGCCGAAACAGACACTGTGTGAAGTGACTTCATCAAAGTGTTTTACTGCTGTTAATGAAATAGCAGAATAGTAATTAATGTGAAATGATGCCTGAAAATTAATGGAAAGCACAAGCAGATACTGTTGGGCTAGGCAGTCGCATGGGCCAGTAGCAAAGTGTATGGATAGAGCTCGGTACTAGCATGTACCTCCACAGTGTCATTGCTCCATCTGCATGAGGGAGGAGGATGGTGTTGCTGGCTGTGCTGCCCGAGCATGGATGGGCACTACCAGGGGCTGAGCCGGAGGTGGAGGGCTGGGGCAGAGGGGTCTTGAGGTCTGATCCTGCCTCTCCAGGGGAGAAGAAGGGGCAGGTGGTGTCTGCTGAGCTGATGGCAGGGCAGGAGGCCTGGGGAAGGGAAGGGGTCTTGCTGGGGACAGCATTAACCATCAGCTAAGGAACAGTCTGTAACTTTAACTGCTGATTCCTGAGCACTACTCATTTCTTTTCTTGCGGGTGAAGGTGTAAGCATTTAGAGAAAAATTGCAGGGGATTTCTGACAGCAGGGATGAGAGATTGACGTGCTGCTGCAAGGACGCCAAGGCACGAGGCCACGCGTGTCTGGAAACGAGCTCCTTGCCTGCAGCCTGCGCCCGTGGGTGCTGCCATCCCTCCTCTCCCTGAGGGCTGACAGCTCTGGGGGCTGGCTGGGAAACTGCGCTGAGATGGGCTGTCAAAGCTGCCTGCAGGCTGACGCCATCAGCAATGGGCCTTTGAACCCTGTGGGGAGCTAGCATGGAGAGATGAGCTCTGGAAATATGGGATTTTGATGATTCCTGCTGCTTAACGGACTGCCTATTGGGTTTGCTGTGAGCGGGCCTTTGTTTTGAAGGGCTTCGCTGCCAGGGAGAGGGGAGGTGGATGCCTTTGGTAGCCAGGGGTGGTATGGCTAGAGATGATCCCACTCCTAGCATTACTTCATCAAGCTTAGCTTGAGTCTCGCAGTGAGAAAACCGGGGGAAGGTGTCCGTGATGTGTGCAGAATCCTGTTTGCGTGTCAAGCAGTGGTGTCCTGGCTGGGGTGGTGCAAGGGTTGCTGGGGTCCTCTGCCAGCCCACAGGGTACAGCAAGGGAAAGACTGCAAGTGCTCAGGTGTATGGAGTGGGATTGATCTCACCGAACTGCAGCAGCTCATCTCATCCTAAGGCCGGCATGTAAATTGGTTCAGGTGAGTTCCTCTCTGGAAGCACCTAGCTGTTTTTCAGGGTCTTAATGACCATCTCAGACATAGACGTTGGTATTCCGTGTGTTCAGAGCTAGGGAAGCCGACTCCCACCAGCAGCAGCCTGTGGAAATGACGTGTTGAATCTGTCTGCATCTTGCTGCGGTAGCTGTATCAAATATGTTGGTGAAATACATCACGCTCTTTTATGAGATTTTTCTCCTCTGTTGATCCCAAGTCCGTAGCTTGTCATGCACAGACACCGAAGTGGTACCTATCAGTAGCTTAAAGAGTAATGAGAAGGTTGTTGCAGTTGACCCAGTCTGCTAGTGCACTGTGTAGACAAATGCAGAGAAAGAGGGGGTCACTGGGTTGTGTACCACTGGCTTCAAGAGCAAAACGAGAGTGACATTTCAGTAAAGACTCAGCAGTGACTCTGACAAAACCAAGCTAAAAACATGGGGAGTTCTTCATGTATTTCCAAAATTCAAAAGTCACCTTAAGCAGTATTTACTTGTGAGTCTCCATTTTGCCCTCATGAAAGCTGTGGAACATCAAAGGGCAGAAGAGATGCACTGAATTTGTTTATTTTTTATAGACTTTCAGTAACTTTGCTTTTCATAATTACCTTTCTGGGTCACTTTCTGGTCCTTCTAGTTTGTTATTACACATATTTGTGACAATTATGAGAGCTTTGCACTACAATAAGTGTGTTCAATTAGATCAGTCCCTTTTTTTAGGTGTGGGTGTACAGAAATTAGAGATGGATTAGAGGCCAGCTGAAAAATTGCACCTAATCTTTTAATGAAGAGTTTTAACTTATCTATCTAATATTATATCCTGTCTTTTGAAGAAACTAAGATGGCTTGTGGGGACTTTTTCCTAGGTTGTTGAGGCCCCAAAACCCAAGTAGATGCATGAACTGAACAGCCATGAGAATAGGCAACCTTTCTTCTTTTTTTTTAAACTGATTTTTGAAAGCTTTTCTATTTTCTTGGTCTGTTCCTGGGTCTTGAGGTTTTCTGAAAGTGTAAAGTCCTCTGCAACATAAAGAGATGCAATGAAAGGTTAAGAAAAAATGGCAGTGGTGCTTTCTAATATCTGCTTAATGATGTAACGCAACAGAGACTAATGCCTCTCCTCCAGCTGGCTAACTCCAGTGGAAATCATTCACACACTTACGTGTACATTCACATACTCGTTCTTCTTCCCTTCTTGTGGCCTCAAAATAAACAAACCCAAAACAAAAAAAACCCCAACAAAATCCCTTTCTGTTCACAGAAATAGCAGATCCTGGTCTGCTTTGCTGAAACTGTGATTAATGAAGTATAAAATGGATAGTTTTCTTATTGAAGGGCTACTGACAGATTAAAGGCTGATTAAAGTTGACTGTTGTTTACATGTGAAAGGAGGCAACTACTTGATTCCTGGTGGGCAGCAGTCATCATGAAAGTCTGTGTGCTTTTGATCGAGCTGAAGAATTGGCAGAAGGATTCCTGGAAGAGTGCAATTTTTTATCTAAGATGGAGCAGCCAAATACTTCTTATGCAGTATGCCCCAGATTTTATATATTAAAAGGTATATAAATGCATTGAGAGTGAGGAGGGGTGGAGAACCCTTGTGGAAGCACTCAATAAATCCTGCATCAGGTAATAAACTGGCTGATATCAAAGGGCTCGTCTGCTCCTTAGAGATAAGCTCTTATGTGATTTGATACTTATCAATGACCCATGAGTTTGCAAAATTTAGTTGGGAAATCTGAGCAAAGGCCATGACAAGCCATTTGTGAAAACAGCGTGATATATTTCACAGCTGCCAAAGCATTAGAGCAATCTTCCTTGCAGTATCCTAGAATACTTGAATTTCTTGCTGAAGCAGAAGAAACTAGGGAAAAGAAGTATTGCTAGCTCGGATGTATCCAAAATATCGTTGTGCTGAGAAGATTTGGCCGCTGGTAAACCTTTATGCTGTAACTCAAGGTGCTTCACCAACCCCTACAATATGCTGTGCTCATCCTTACGATCTGTCCCTGTGTACCATGACAGCAGAGCTTTCAGCAGTCACAGCAGGCTTGCATGGGGTGCATCCTGCCTGGCAGCTGCAGGAGATGTGGCCCAGGTTCATCCAAGTCAAGTCTTGTTGTCAGCTTCCCCCACCTTGCCTTGGGAGCTGTGTTTGAGCTGGTCCTTGCCTGAACTGTGTTATGGCTGTGCCTGTACCTGGCCTTGTACCTTGTTGACCCAGACCCACAGGCTTTTCATGCCTTGACTTCAGCAAGAGTGATGTCTGTCCAGCCGTGTGCTTTATCTGTGGCTTAACTTTGTTTTCTTCCATTGCAGACCAAGCTACACCAAATAACTCTTTCCCACCATATAAGAGCATGTACGAGGAAAATCAATTGCAAGTCAGTGCCCTTTCTCTTTGAAACTGTTCTCTGAAAACTGGATCAGTCTGTTCTGGTGTATTTTGTGGTCACATTTTATTTTCCCTTCTAGAAAGTGCCTTATTTTGTTCTGATCATATTGCTCATGATAAACGTATGCTGGCTAATAATAATCAACAACCATAATACCACCAATGTTACAGTTTTGAAAGTCTATTTGCAAATATGTCGAGTGGAATTTTTTTTTAATGCATAGGTTGATATTTTCATTCCATTTTCTCTTATGGTGTCTCGATAAATTCAGTTGCTCTGCAGTATACATCACAGTAATTATAGTGTAGAGAGACATGAACAGTGCTAAAGAGTAGGCTATTCAGAGTTTGTTTTGTTAGTTTAAAATAACCCAGTGAGCATTACGGGAGTTGCTAGCAACTTTTCTACCTCAGAGAGGTAAAGAGCCAGGCTACTGTGTCCATGCTGAGGATATTTGAAATGAGGCCACTGACAAAACTGTGAGCCGTTGCTCTCGCATGTTGTCCCAGTTCTGCATCCCATCCCTGAGCAGTAGCATGCGCCGGTGTGGTACGGATGCAGGAGAGCAGCTGGCTGTGCTACGTCAGGAAAGGACCGGCATTGCTGGGAACAGCCCTGTGGGGTATCATTCCTCACTGATGGGCTGAAGCAGACCCAGGTGGAATGCAGAGGCAATAGGAAGAGAGCCTTGTAGAAAGTCCTGGCATCAGTGTGGCCACATAAATAAATGGAGGAAGGTTTTCTTCCTCAGATATGAAACAATTGAACAGCTGAAGAAGGATGCTGATGGTCCAAAGGCAAACAGTTATTTTGCTTTGCACTTTGTTTTGAATGTATAGAAAGGCCTGGATTATTTTTTGTGTGTGTGTGGTTATTTTTCTTTTGTTGACCAAAATATGTGTGTCTTGTTTTCTCTGCCACTAATTTACACTGTCTTGAAGACTTAACCTATTTCCTTCAGGTTCAGTTAAAACCTGGTTGAGAGCTTGGCTCATGGAAGAGGCTGGGTTTACTGTGACACGAACTTCCCCCCTCCTTAAAGGCTGTTTCATATGTTGTAGATAGGCCTGTTGGCTGCATTTATTCTCAACACCTGTAGGCATCTAACTCAACAGTTGGAGCAGGAGCTAGTGTTTCTCTTAGATCTTTCTATACTTGATCTAGGAAAATGTGCATTTTCATCCCACAAGTAAATCTCCCAGTGAGGTTGCCTTTCTCTTTCCATACATATAAAGTAAGCCTGTGGTGACTATGTACTATAGGTCTCTCAGGTAAGAGAGATGAATCTGGGCACAAACAAGAGAGTGCAAGGAGGGTATTCGATGTTGACTTGTAGCAGCTATGAGGGAAGCTCATACAGAGGAATTTGCCTTTTTCATTACTCCTCCCTATTTTTTTTTTTTATTTAGCCAACTTATGGTATAGCATTTGTTATGCTTGTTAGAATTCTTCGCCAGATTTTTTTTTAAACATACACAATACATTAAACCACTGAAATACAATCCCTGTGGAATCCCTTTGGATTCCCTGTAAATGTTTAGCTTCCACTTCAGCTTTCTAGCTACCTTGTTGTTTCTGTCCTATAACAAGATACTTTAATATAGCTCCCAGATCTGTAGTATAGAACCTTACACCTTATAAAAAGGGATTGTGCAATGGATGTAAGGAAATGGTATCAGAAATATCCCTGCGAACAGCTTGCCAATGAGTTAGAGATAGTGTGAAGGCTGGCATAATGCCAGCACTGGGCGACCACTGCTTTTGGATATTTTTCTAAAGTTCATTTAATTCTTCACATATGTTCTTTCCCCAGACCCCAAAGAAATATTTTTGCAATGCTCTTAAAAAAAAAAAAAAAAATCAATGCCAGCTGTTGGGTCCTTAGAAGAAACTTTTAACAACAAGGAATGCAGTGCACACACAATGGAATTAAATACCCTGGGAACAAGAAACAGATTTCTTTAAAGATAAAGATTGTGATCAGCAGTAAATAAGACAAAATAGAGCTTTTCCCATGGAAAAAAATACGTGAAGGGAATGAAAAATCCAATGTGGTGGATTGTTTCTAGTGTCAAGTCCTACAGATCAAGGCTGAGGTGCCATTAGTGCTGTTTGGTTACCACCTGAGATAGAAATAAAGGGGTATTTCTTGTGCATTGCAGTCAGCACTTTCAATAAAACCCTGGCTGGGGTGTGGCTGCAGCTGGTGTTTACATAGACTTCATTCTGTGTAATTTGGTACAAATCTTTATTGCAAACACTGTTGTATTACAAGGGAGTTGTTCTTGCCACCAGAGGTCTTTTTTAGCAAACAAAAACCAAACAACCCCCTACCCTGCAAAAACAAACAAAACCAAACATCCCCAACTGCAAAACTCAAAGAAATTGAGCCATTCTTCCCAGCGTCCTGCAGGATTTTAAAGTTGCTTGGACTGGCTGCTGACTCACAGCCCCATTCGGTCAAGCTGAAAATCTTCAAGGATGGAGACCTTAGTTTCCCTGAGCACCTGTCGCCGTGCTTAATCACCATCACCGTGAAACCTTTCCCTTGTTGCAGCCTGTGCTCGTTGCTTTTGCTGGGCACCTCTAAATCATCTGGCTCCACCTTCTCTACAACCCCATTTAAGCTGCAAAAGGCTGCAGTTAAATGACCCAACAGTTCCCTTCTCTCCAGGCTTAAGCAGACTCAATTTCCTCAGCCACTCCTTGTACATCATATACTCCAATCCTCCTAACCATCAGAGGCGACTTGCCTCTTCCTGAATTAAAAAAAAAACAAAACCCCACCGAATGAAAACCCAGAAAACAACCCTAACAAAAAAAAAAAAAAAACAAAAACAAAACACACCACGTTTTTCTCACTGTTCCTTAAAGGCAAAGTTTTGTAAGGTCAGTAGTGTTTGCTCCTCCATTATATGTGAAAGGATGGGGCTCCGATGGGAGTGACTATTTACTTTCTCTCAGTTTCTCTTTTCTGCTAACGGATAGTCAGAAAGACAGTGCTACCTTCAACTACTTCTCAACCATCTTCTTGAAATGATCTTTTCTCTTGAACTACCACTGCAGGGAAGGGCTCAAAGGAGCTTCAAGGTGTCATGTCATGCAACCTGCTGACCTAATAAAACAGCATCCACTCTACCACTGCCATCCCTCTAACTGAGATTTGCCTAACAGATTTTTGAAGATCTCCAAGGATGGAGACTCCAGAATTCTCCAGCACTTCATTACTTTTTACTGTGAGAAATAATTTTCTAGTGTGTAGTATGAATCTTTCTTATTGAAACTTTATCCCCTTATCTGCTGTTTCCTCCAACATGGGTAAAAAGAACAAATTTGTCCCTTCTAAACTGCAGTCTTTTACATATACAGGCTGTTCTCATGTTCCTGCTCACTCTTTTCCGGTACAGGTTGAACAGGTCAATACCCTCTTTCCTTCCTCCCAGGTTGTTTTCCAGACCTCATTCAATCATCAGTCTCCTTGGGACTCTTCCAACAGGTTTAGAATTTTCTTTAAGAGCAGCAGCCGGTGCAGTACTCCAGCTGAAGCTTGCCCAGTGCTGTGTAGGATGGAGAGATGATCCTGCCAGTGCTGCAGACTACATTTCTATTTATTCACCTCAGTATGATATTTCTCTTTTTTGCAGTAGCATGATGTTGTTGACTCATGTTCAGCTTGTGATCCGTAGTAACTGCCAACTCCTTTTTTTTCAGAATCGCTGATTATTCATCTGCCATCCAGCACCTGTGCAGCTGACTGTCCTTACCTAACTACAGTAAATTATGCACGTCCTCTTTGAATAACATTTTTTTTCTGCTGGACTGTGCCTCTGGTTTGTCATGATCATTTTGAATTCTATGTCTATCTTTCAATGTATTGCCATGTTTGCAAATGCAGTAAGTCCATCTCTGTTCCATCACCCAGAGCAATTGTGACAATACTGTTTTGCATTGGACTCCAGGTACACCTTATGGGACTGCATATGATACTTAGCTCCATCCTGATAGTAGCTGCATGTAACTCCTCTGGTATGGTTCACCAGCCCATTTTACACTCTTGGATAGCAGTTTCATGTAGTTCTTATTTCTCTAGGTTAAGTGTGAGAATGCCATATGCCATAATCTGAAAAAAGTACCAACATCATAGGCGCTATTATTGCCCACACACAGTCATAGGATTCGCACTGAAGAAAAAAAATACCACCTCTACTAAGTTATACCCAGGTAAGAATGGCAAATAATTTTAGGCTGTAGAAGACTTCAGGCAGTGAGGTACCACGACATAATGAAGATAAACTAGAAAGAATCATGAAAATAAAATAGCCTTAAAATTATCATTCATTCTGACTTCATATGTTGTTGAATGTGTGATTATTTGTCTCTAACTTGGACACATGCTGAAACAACTTTCATCACTTAACCTTTGCTACCCTGAAGCAATGATAAGATTGAGGACTGGTAGAATCAGGCAGAGTGGGTAGTGTGAGTAAAGAAATTTTGTTTTTTCAGTAGGAATTCTTCTTTGTATATCATTACAATGTTCAGGTAGAGAAAAATACCATGAAGAAGGAAAAAAACCTAGGTGTAGCTATGAACCTTGTTATGGAATAGATCCATGATGGTATGCGTGGAGAAGATACAGCACCTGGATGAAAAACAGGCCTGTGTTTTAAATGAACAGATTTTACAGCCTTTTCCACAGGAGAGCTACCATGTAATACACCAAGGTACCACTGGGTTACACCTGTTTTACAGAAAGAAGAATGTGATGCCATGACTTATCCTACTGAAGCTGGTAGGAGTGTGGCAGGACTGCCAATATCCCCAAGGTTTCCTGGAAAAATCTCATGTTTCCTTCACAAAGTCCTGCACCGCACTGAGTCTATGTATTTTCTCTATCCGCGATTGCCATGTAACTCTTTGTGGTCTGCTCTTAGCACTTCAAAAGGCCAGCTGCTCCCTCAGATTATCAGCTAACTGGTTATCTATAAATAGAGTATAGCTACTGCCCTGGGGAGATTCTGAGCTGGAATATAAGCAAATGTATTTGACAGGTTTTCTGAGGCTCACTCTTGGGGGTTAACATAAATTTTCATATAGGATAAAAGTCAGCAAGACATCCAAATATTCTTACAAGCATCTTATGACACTGAAGAATTTTCTCGTTTATTTATATATGCTGTCACTCATTAATGTGATAATACATGTCAAATCCTTATTTTCAAATTGAAAAAATATGGGCAGTTTCCTTCACTCTGCAAAACTTGGGACCTTTAGTGGCCATATAGGCCATTTGTATTTATTTGTGCATTGGTTTGGATTTCTTCTCCATACCCTTATGCAGTGGTCTCTTGAAGCACGACGAGAGTGACATGCAGTAATAATTTTGTTTGAAGTTCCATATTTTTGAGGCTAGAGTTTCATGTCGTAGTTTGAGCAGAGACACGGTAGATGGCAGTGCATAACATAAGTTACCTCTGCTGCACACTCCTGTTCCCAGCGGTAATTGTCCAGAGCCGGTGAGATTACACGGGAGGGCACCCTCTGCTCCCTGGCTCCATGTGGAGGAAAGGAGGAGGCTTCTGTGAAGCAGCATACCCCAGAGCATCGCTTTCGCTCAGTGGATCAAGACTACCGAATCAGCAAAGAAAACTGCCCCTGATTTAAGCAGCTTCATCACCAGTAGAAGACTCTGAAGGCCTCCTACCACCCGACAGAGTGCGGCTTTCAGCAGAAGCCAGTCACAGGGTATTTTTGTTTTCACCCGTGTTTTTGTCTTCCACACCTTGATCCATGTTCTTGATAGCTTTGGTGTTTCAAAATCTAAGCAACTTGCATGTCAGATTCTTTTTTTCCATTTATCCTCATAGCTCTGTTTTTGGGTAAATCTTAGAGTGCTCATTCTTGGTGCTTTGTGGCATTTGAACTAATATCTGGTATGGAAATAATGATGACATTAAACAAAAGTTCTCTTACCAGGTCCTGATGTGTTTCATCAACTGTTTTATATTATGGTGCCTTCCAATGACAGATTACTTGTTGAAAACTGTTTGGAGCATTATTAGATAAAATCAATATCTGAAGTTACACTTGGAAAACTAGTGTTAGGCAATGTCCAACACTGTCTCAGTATTCAAATTCTAGTGGACTTCTTGAACCCTCTAAGTTGCTACCCTAGTGCTGCTTTCCAAAAGACTTCAGCAAATATGCTGAGTGGTTTGTTTGGTTGGTTTTTTTTTCAGAATTACATTTTTGAAATGGCTCATGAAGTGACAGAAATGCTAGGATGGTACAGGAGGTTGTCTCTTCTGTTTATTACCACTTTTGCACCTGGGCAAGTAGCAGTTAGGTAATAACATGCTTGCATCACCTAGAATTCAAATGAAGGAAAGATCTTGTTCTCTTTGTTTTGATTGGATTTTCTTTCTCTTCAATCAAGAGAAACAGACATTTCCTTCTCTTAATATGGCGTATATTCTAATTACCAGAAATGGAAAATTCTAAAATATGCAAAAAAATCTAATGACCAAAAGTGTTACTTAGAATAACATTCTGTGAAAAAAGAACAATTGTTTTCAACATGCTGAGATGCCGACAGAATATTTTAATGAAAATGAAAAAAAATCTGCAAGTGTCCTATTAATCCTCTTGAAAGAGTCACTATTATTTTTAAGCAAAGACATGAGCCGAGATGTAGGAACTTCTGTGTGGAGCCATGTAGTAATAGCAATTATTCTTGTCAGCGGTCTTTTTCAGTGTGGACTGTTTACCCTCTAGCCTGGATCATTTTGGACCAGAAGTTGCAGAAAAAGATTTTGATTCTTCCTATTGCAAGACAAGAAGTTTGCTTTAGGATCTTTCTGTTAATGGACAAGAAGATTCATTTAGGATCTGCTTCTTAAATGGTATGCTCTCTTTCAGGAATGACTAAATAGAAGGGAAAGCCTGTTCTCAAACAGGTCTGCAAGGAGCATTGGTTGGGAAGTAGGTTGGGAATCCCTCCAGGAAGTGGTGCGTGCAGCAAAACCTTTCCCTGTGCTCCTCAGGGTGTTGTTGAAACAATGTTCCTGGGGGACAGATGTCTGTCCATGTCATGACCGTCCACTTAGAAAGTGTCTCTGACTTTCACCTCGGAAAGGCCAAAAGATTAATGAGCAAAAAGACTGCATTTTTCTTTTTCCCTCGATGCCATTCCTCCAGGAGAGGCTTGAATGGGCGGAAATGTCAAAAGCACTGTGGGGACATTTGCACATCTGCGAACTGGTGAAGAACCTCATCAGTCAGAGTAGATGATTTGGGAAACAAGAATACTGCAGCTAATGCCTGTTTCAAATTCTCTTTATAGAGTTAGCTTAGGATTTTATAATGTGTAACATTAGCACTTCAGAGACCCTTATCTTTTTTTAGAAACTAAAAGCAGATTTTGACTGTAATCTTTCTACTGCTTGTCTCAGAAGAAGAGCAGCTATTAAACCACACAGCTAACTTTCAGCAGTCCTCATATCACCAATAGCCACCACCTTTGTGAATTTTCCAGAACAGACAATCACTAGTTCTCATGCTTAAGAAACAAAACAATATCAGTGAAAAATCTCTGCAGTCACAAGAGTATCCCACATAGAGTTCTTAACTTTCAACGAAGTCTCACTTTGTTTGACGTAGTTTAATGCCCCTAACACCACTTCTGCAAGCTTTGAAAGGGGGTGTGATTCCTTTACCAGTAAGACAGGCTGCTTCTTTAAGCTCATTTGGAAATAGGGTAACCAGAATAAAAGATTTGGACTGATAGTGCCACAAAACAGAATATCTTATAGTGAGAGAAACTGAGCTTCTGCAAACCTGAAACCTTCCAGCACAACTGAGGAACAGTAGGAAATCCAAAATTTTCTCCCACTTAGCTGAGCTGCTACTTTTTCTTTCCTGCCCTGCCTCTCTTCCCTTCCGATTAAGTCTGCTTTGAGTTTTCTGCTTTGTGACCTTCAGGCCGGATAAATTCTTTCAGAGTCCTGGTTTTCCACTGCAGCCTTCACAGAAAGCTGTGATTTTCCTTCCAAACTGAGCCAAGGAACATGTGAAATTCCCCTGCTTTTCCTGGAACATGCTGCTATTGGTTGCTATTTGTCTATTAATGGTTTGCTTCTGGACTCTGGGTACCAGTTAATTATTATGACAAATAGTCACTCTGGAGACAAGCAAAATTAAAAGGAAAAAGTGAAGCTCCCATCTCTATTACTCTAAAGCCGGAAGAGTAGATCTGCTAGCCTGTGTATGTTACCTCTCCAAGAAAGTCTTGCTTGGTCATACTGCATAGCACATGAATAGGTTTAATAAAACTAAGGGAGGGGGTAATGCTGCACCAAAAGGGACCTGGATTGGCAGGTTTGACTCATTATTCTTTACAATTCCTTCTTACACCGACCTATTTTCAAGCACTGAGTCTTCTTTATTTCATACTTTTACCCTACTTTTGCCCTTGGTTATGTTCTGAGTTTTGAGGGTCCACTTGGAGGAGAGGGATGTCAGCTATTCACCCATTTATAGATCAGGTTTGACTTGTTTTTTTTTCTTTCGACTAAGTGATTGCAACTTAAATCACTGTTTTAGTTGTCTGTCTCTGGAGTTTTTCAATCTTGACTACATCTTTCTTGAGCAAGGGCATCCAAAACTGAACAGATGTTTCTCTCACAATCACCTTCGTTCATAACAGGCATTCAGAGAGTATTGCTGAAATATTCATAAGCCTTAAGAGATAACAATGCATGAATACTAACGAATAGTAAGTTGTGTGATGCTTTAAACAATGACACAATAAGGCAAGGCCAAACTAAAATATCTCAGAATTAAACATTTCCTTAGCTGCATAGTCTTAGGTGAAGATTTCACATGTATTGTTTCCTCTAATATTCACAATAAACAGAGAAAAGGGCACTGCAGGAAAGTGCATTTCAGTTTACAAAGATGCTTTGCCAATGTATTTAGTATATCTTGAACCAAGGAGTTCATAAGAGATTGTTTAATAGCCTCATCACTATGATTATTACTAAACGGACATCTCTGGAATACATTTAAGGCTAATTAGAACCTTTTGTATTTATTTGTTTATTTAATTGAAAATGATTCATCAACTCATGCTGCATGCATACAATTACTCCTAGTTACAACTGGAAACTGAGGTTTTGTCATGGCAATTTCCAGTATTCATTAACTGCCATTTTTCAGTTTTGAAATTTTTTATCAAAACCACAATTTTTTTTGGTGACATTTTCCCCCTCACTAATTTACGTCAAACAGATGATGAATATTTTGACCATCTCAACTGGCAAGCTATTGAACATGAAAACAGACAGCAAATACTTTCAGAATTTGGAAACAGTAGGGTTGTGCTGGGCTCAGGTTTTACTACTGTTGAAGCTGGCTGGTGGGGTGTAGCTAAAATTGCTTCAGATTTGCAGTCCACCCTCAGTTAACACCTCCAGAGGTGGAGCGCAGCGGGATGAGCCTGGAGGTGAGGAACCTGACCTTCCAGCCCACTAGCAGCCGACACTTGGTCTTAGGGGGCTCTGTAGGCTTGTGCCTTTGGCCTGCAGGCAGGACATGCTGGCACCACCGTAACACAGAGTAGTGCCACCAGCGAGGATGTCGCCGTCTTCTGCTTTCAAGTCTTTGCTGGTGCCCTTTGGCTTTCAGCTGAGAATGGCTGCGTTATGCAAATGCTGCATTTTCAGCCCCGTGCTTTCTGCCTTCCCCTGCGCTAATGAAAGGGCTGCTTTAGCGCAGTGCACTGCGATGAGAATATCCTCTCAAATACTCTACAACTTGTCCCATTTTACATAGTTTTTAAATTACAAATTACATTATTCTACGTCCCCACTGCCAGTGTTTAAAGACTCGTTACCATGGAACTTCAGATGAAATAGAAATAATGATGCTGAGAGACGTTAGCTGACACCCTCGGCGACTGATGAGTTCCAGCGCTTATCAAGACAACCCCTCTCACAACGTGATCAAATGCTGGAAACACTGACATTTCACAAGCATGTGTCACCAGGAGATGAGAAGTCTTAAATGTTTTTTTGGGGAGGGCTCAGGTAGTCAAAATACCATAAATGATAAAATCTGTGATTTGTAGCACAGTGGCTAATTCAGAACAATGACTTGTCATGTTTTTCTCAGGGAAATCATGTAAGATCATGTAAGGGAAGACGTAATGCAAAAAGCAAATGGAAGGTAATTATAAAAGGAAAGGTTAGCTGTCATACTGGTAATGGTGCCTGGTATCAATCTGTTTAATTGCCATGTTAGATTGTTGGAGGGGGGGGGGCCCATAGACCTGGCAACAAAAGTGACGGGGCCCCCACTGGCTATTTTAGCCCCTGGAGTTTCCCTGTGCTTTAGTGTCACGCGGGGATGAGTTCCCATGCAACTAGCCTTAGTGGCAACTTGGAGAGAGGTAATTGTGATGAGGGAATTGCCTGAACACAAGCTGTACAAATATAATCTATTTGTTTTTTGCCCATTGTGGTAAGGTGTTAGAATTTAAACAAAATAACAAGTGTTTCCATCAGTACCTGTGTTTTCTGAAGCATTAACTTCTCTCATCAGTTACATATTTATCATCCACTGAAGTACTAAAAAGGAAGAATTATTCTGCATTAATCAAAAGAATAGCAGTTACTTTCAAATATTTGTTTACTTCCACATATCCAGCCAAAGGAAATGATCATGTGACTTTTATTACCTTTACATCTATACCAGGGTTTGACTAAATACTTGTAAAATTGTATTTGTTACTGTGCAAACCATTTTGCATAATAGCTGTGAATGTTATTTACCAGGACCGTCTTCAAGAGCTTCACAGAAATAGATTTGGAGTTGTACATTTCGCAAATCAGACTTTGTAATGTATAGCAAACAATAACAGAAGCATTAATAAGGTTTGAACTTTGTTCTTACTATGTATTTCCAAGATTTTTATGTCTCTCAATTTATGATAGCTTCCACATTTCATTGCCTTTTCCTCGATATTTCATAGCTTCCCTCCTACATTTTAATAGAGGTGTCTTCTAGAAGGGAAATTTATGGAATGAGCTTGGTTTCTTTTTGCTGCAGCTCTGAAGTGTCTAGGTGTATTTTTCATTTCTGTCACCTCTCCTGATGAAATGTATCATCTGCTTTAACCACATGTAGCTCCCCTGGATACCTCAGGAGGTGGAGAGGAAAGGAAAGAGCAGTTAAAAAAACCCAACACCTTTAAAATGTTATTTTATCTTTAAAAATCTGCAGTCTCTTTCTCCTCAGGATGAACATTATCCCTGAGAACCATATATTCATTTATAAGCATAGGACCAGGCAGGACCTGACTTTTTGCAGTGTGTGGTTCATAGATTCCCACTCAAAATGTTACTCAGGAACAGGTTGTGAAACGAGAACAAGAGCTGCCCCTGCAGGAAGACACATGTTCCCGAGTTAAGGAGTTGAAGGGCTGGAAAATTCATCACACTCTCTTCAAGGTAGTTAAAGCAGTTGGTTGGCTTTACTGTTAGTGTGCTGTTACTTTACTGTTAGTGCAAGCTACTGCCTTACTGACTTTCATTTTGAGGGCAGGAATGGTGGCTCCTTTCTTCAGCACACCTCTGAGATTAATAGTCATCTTTTGGTGCTCCAGAGGTGGCCCAGGAGGTTACAGCTAGATTGTGTGGCAACAGCATGCTTCAGCTCACCCTGCTGTCCTGGCGCTCTGAACTTGGGGTACGGCTGGGATATGCCGTAGCTCCTTTCTGATCCAGGTGTCCAAGTTCCTGCTATGGAAGCAATGTAGCAGGGACAGCGCAAGAGGGAAGAGGACTGATCTCTGCCTGGGTCCTTGCCATGCATATAGTCAGCATGTGGCTGGGGCGTGCATCTCAGCCTGCATCCACTCTCCAGCCTGCCAGTTTAGATAGAGCATCAGAGGGGACATTTTTCTAGATCATTGTCTAGGCTGCAGCCGATTTCCTTGGATATATACTGGTTAACACCTAGTGCAGAACTGTTTGCGTACAGAACCCCATTTATTGGTCTGCATTTGAATATTGGTCTCTCTACATATATATACTTTGAAGTCTGCAGGCAGGATGGGAGCTGGTTAACAACTCCTGAGACATCAGTAGAATAGGAGGGGCTCCACAGCGGATTCTCTGCCCCAGCAGCCTGGTTTTGGCAGAGTGAGAAGCTTTGGTTAAATGAGAGAACAGCAGGGTGGCCACACATGGTGATCTGACAAGGCTGACATGACTAGAAGTGACAGAATGTTATTATTTTTGCCCGTGGTGTAGCGATCCTTTCCAAAATTACAAAATACCAAGATGTTGCCTTATCTCCTTTCAATTGCACTCACTTGAAGAGCAGCAAAAACACCCACCTGACAGCAAGTAAGAGGAGCAGATAAATGCTGTGTTACTTCACATAAAATTATGTTAATGCCATTCACCTGTACATGGCCTGGCTACCCCACTGGCCCTATTAGGTAGGAGCTGGCAGCTGAGAGAGAGTGAGTAGTAGCCCCATCAAATGCTGCTGGTGCCTTCAGCAGTCCAAAACACACCTCTCCACCCTGCGTGGGTTGTCAGGGTGCTTTATAGGTACCTCAAGAGCGTTGGTCATCCAGCATAAAGCAGCTGGTTGACATCATAGCTCTGATTTTCCCCCTTGTGTCCTTATCTCTTGCTTTTGATGACAGAGAGAGCCCAAACTGTGCGTTTGGGCCATATACCCACCTAGAGCACGGAAGTTATGGACAAGCAATCAAAATCATATAAGGCTGCTGCTGAGTGCCGTGTTGGTTTCAGAGCAGAGCTGGGCTGGGGCTGCAGCTCCTGCTCTACTCTGGGGCATGGAGGGGACCCTACCTCCAGCTGCAGCCACCCCGGGGCACAGGCTCAGGCTGTCTGCTCTGCGCCCTTTCCTCTACTGTGATTTTGGGTTTGGTGTTATTCCTGCAGTATTTGCCATTGGATGACAAAGTGGGATAAGACACAAGGGCAGGTTTAAAGCTTTTACTAAACTATCTCCAAATGCTGCTTAGAAATGTTGTGTACAGTGTGTTAATGTGCAGTATTCTATACTATTGCCTTAACAGCCTTTGTTTTAAAAAGACTCCTCTACAAATATGTGGAAAAAAAACCCCAGCATACTTTTTCTCTCATGATAGCCCCAGAGGAACAACAGAATAACTTAATGCTAATAAGTTCTATGAAAACAGTGAATAGAGCTAATGATGCTTGCAACTAACGTGTGCTTTCCCAGGCAATAGATGGACCTCAGGTAAAACCAGAAATGTTTTAAGGTGATCATGATGTCCATTTTTGGGAACAATGAAAGGAATATTTCCCTTTTCTTTTTCATCATCTGTCCTCTTATATGGGCGTAAATGTTTATTCAATAGTCTTAAACTGAATAACTCTGAACTTTATGACTTCTCTAGCTGAAAAGAACAGTTTTATGGAGGTAATGTGAACTATATATTTATTGCCTCTTAAATCCGTAATCAAATTGAATATATCAGAAAGAATTAGTTTGTTCACTTGATTAGCCTCATTGCAGCCTTAAAATGTGCTCCAGATGCTGGGGACACTAACTAAATATTTAGTTTAAAATTAACATTTTTATACTTTAAGCTTGTTGAATATCTACTTATTGAATAAATTAAAAAGAGATATTTTCCTTTCCATTAAACCAGCAGTGCAATTATTTCTTTCAGATATGATACAAATGTTTCTTATGAGATTTTATGAAGTATTACTTTTAACTTTTCTCAAAACTTTAATACATTTTTCATTACACACAGTGTAACGCTGCCCATTGAATTCATGTCACAGTATGAGCTACACAGGGCTGCTTATAGGGGAAGCACTCTCTGTTAACAGGATGCAGAAGGAAAACAACTAGCAGTTAGTAAGTAGTAATATCTGTGTATAATCTCAAGTCAAAGCAGTTTACCTATAAATTGGAGTTTCAGGCAAAAATTGTAAAAAGACACAAATTCTCCGTTTCACTTTTGAAATCAGAGTTCCTATGCCGCTTAAATGCTTTAAAATTTTAATATTATGTTAAAAAATGTTTTTCAGTATTAGGAGTCTCAGTAAACAGAATATGCTTTTATTATTATTTTTGAAGCGGCAGACTACATAGACTCTTCAAGCTCCCAGAGAGTTTCTCTCCTGGTCATAGTGTTTGAGCCTTAAAAGAATTGGTTAAACATTTGCAAGTGTTTAGAATGTTGACCAAATTTATTTGTTGATTTCCACGTCAAAAGGAATAATGTTTTGCAAAGATGTCAAACAACTTTTAGGTAGCTCTATGATTGTAATGCTCAAGATCACACAATGTGTGCTCAAAGCATTTCTAAAATTTTGGGGACTAAAATACTTGATTTTTTTTTTCTTTCTGAAAGATGTCTGGAATTTGGTTTAGCTGAATTAGAAATATAGTGTAAATAGTCTCTCCCTTCCCATACTAAACATTTATATGAGGATTAATTGGATAATTTTATGCATATATTGATAGGAAAAATACAAACACACGATACAGAAGCTAACAATTACATGAATGATTAATGAAGTTCAAGCTCGGTAGAAATTTTGTGCGAAGACAAAGGTGGATAGCTAATTTAGCTGCTGTGCTTGCCCTTGCATTTTGGCAAACTTTTAAAATAGTGTCTTTCCTTTCAAAACTTGTTACTAGGAAGTTTATCTGATTGGTTGCTGCTAGCAAAAGAAATGTTTATGTCTCTATTTCCTTTGTTGAAGATAAAACCTTTTCACTCTACCAGGACCTCTCCCTGTGTTGCATGTGAGCTTTAACTCTTTGTTTATTGTTGTGGTGATCTTATTTCTGAAGGAATGGGTGTTAACAAAGCATGGTCTGAGAGTAATCTTTTTGATTAGGGCTGCATCAAAAGCAGCATGGCCAGCAGGCCGAGGGAGGTGATTCTGCCCCTCTACGCTGCTCTGGTGAGACCCCACCTGGAGTACTGCATCCAGCTCTGGAGTCCTCAGCACAAGAGGGACATGGACCTGTTGGAACAGGTCCAGCAGAGGGCCATGAAGATGATCAGAGCACTGGGGCACCTATGCTATGAGGACAGGCTGAGAGAGTTGGGGTTGTTCAGCCTGGAGAAGAGAAGGCTCCAGGAAGACCTTATAGCAGCCTTCCAGTACCTAAAGGGGGCCTACAGGAAGGACGGGGAGGGACTCTTTGTCAGGGAATGTAATGATAGGACACAGGGTAACGGCTTCAAACTGAAAGAGGGAAGATTTAGATTGGATATCAAGAAGAAATTCTTTACTGTAAGGGTGGTGAGGCACTGGAGCAGGTTGCCCAGAGAAGCTGTGGATGCCCCATCCCTGGAAGTGTTCAAGGCCAGGCTGGATGGGGCTCTGAGCAGCCTGGTCTGGTGGGAGGTGTCCCTGCCCATGGCAGGGGGGTTGGAACTAGATGATCTTTAAGGTCCCTTCCAACCTGAACCATTCTATGATTCTAAATACAATATACGTGTAAAAGAAGAAATGTGACCAGCATTGGGGTGCATGTTTCATTTATCTATTTGTAGAATGTTTTTTTCAAGGGTTGCCAAATCCAAAGCACAAGCAGCTGCTAACTGCTTTGCTGCTATTCAACCATACCGCAATCAGCTGCATCCTGAAGTCAAATTGCTACATGGATGCTGTAAAGATTTGGACCTCTAGGCCACTGGTCATCATCAGGCCACCACAAACCTCTGAGAAGGACTTAGAAGCAGAAAAAGTTTGGTCTAAATTAGGAGTTGATTGTTGTGGTGGGTTGACCTTACCTGGATGCCAGATTCCCACCAAACTGCTCTATCACTGCCCCTCCTCAGTGGGACAGGAGGGGAGAGAGAAAATATGAAATATGAAAGGCTCATGGGTCAAGACAGGACAGGGAGCGATCAGTCACCAGTTATCATCATGGGCAAAACAGACTTGACTTGGGGAAATTAATTTAATTTATTACCAATCAAATCAGAGTCGGGTAATGAGAAATAAACCCAAATCTTAAAACACCTTCCCCCTGCCCCTTCCTTCTTCCCAGGCTCAACTTCACTCCCAATTTCTCTACCTCCTCCCCGCAAGTGGCACAGGGGGTCTGGGAATGGGAGATGTGGCCAGTTCACCACACGTTGCCTCTGCCACTCCTTCCTCCTCACACTCTTCCCCTGCTCCAGTGTGGGGTCCCTCCCACGGGAGACAGTCCTCCACGAACTTCTCCAATGTGAGTCCTTCCCACAGGCTACAGTTCTTCACGAACTGCTCCAGCGTGTATGTTTTCCATGGGGTGCAGTCCTTCAGGAAGAAACTGGGAGTCCCTCACGGGGTCACAAGTCCTGCCAGCAAACCTGCTCCAGCCTGGACTCCTTTCTCCACAGGGTCACAGCCTCCTTTGAGCACATGGGGTCTTCCATGGGCTGCAGGGGAATCTCTGCTCCTGCACCTGGAGCACCTCCTTGCCCTCCTTCTTCACCGGCCTTGGTGTCTCCAGTGTTGTTTCTCTCACATATTCTCACTCCTCTGTTCCAGATGCTGTTGTGCAGCAGTTTTTTCCCCTTCTTAAATATGTTATCCCAGTGGCGCTACCACTGTTGCTGATGGACTCGACCTTGGCCAATAGCAGGTCCCTCTTGGTACCGGCTGGCATTGTCTCTATTGGACATGGGGGAAGCTTCCAGCAGCTTCTCACAGAAGCCACCCCTGTAGCTCCACTGCTACCAAAACCTTGCCACGCAAAACTCAATACGGTTGTTAACAAAGAGAAAATCCTGTTCTCTTAACTGACAAATAGTGAAGCTCCTGCATCCATAGCAAAGCTTGGAGCCCCCAGCCTTGCTAAGAGATGTGAGCAGTTTTCCCTGGCATGCAGTGGTCATTTATACGTGCTCCCACTGTGGCTCCTGTTTTCACTTCAGAGCAATAATTAAGGATAGATGACGGCAAAGCTCTAGAAAATAAGAAAGGTCTGACAGGCTACTGAGTTTTATTTAATGTTACCATACAAAAAGAAAAAAAGGAACTCAACAAATTACAGGCTTTTGTTCATATTGCATTTGCCCTAATTTTTGCTCTTTGACCCAAGCACTGCTCAGGTCAATTATAGAGTGTTATGGGACCAGCTAAAAGCTGGGAATTGTTTTTCTGGGTAGAATATTGCAAAGAAAGACATATTGTTAGAGGTAACCATGCTCACTCATTCAGATACTGTGGAGGCACTGCTCAAAATAATTGTGATTCCTTTCTGACCCATTTCAGCTGTCTGGGTTGCCTTTCATCATTCAAAAACATCAAGCGTATGTTGAATTATATGCCTTTATCAGTGTCCAAGCAACAAGCAGAGTGAACTTTTTACGTGTAGATTCAACACACAACATTAAAAGCAGTTTTAAATAATAGAAACTTGATTTTCTTTTTTAGGGGGGAAGGATGAAATAGAATATAAATCACACTTCAAGGTATTTTCAGTGTACAGTGAAAAGACCCATTTAACAATGTTTTCATCTTCTGATTGGCATTCCACTGTGTGTGCATGGGAGGGCCAGCAGAATTTACACATTTTAATCTCACCTGAGAAAAAAAGGTCACACACTATCATTTTGTAACCTGCAGCTGAAGGTATCAAATGACTCATTTTGCTTACACGTTATAAACTACGGCTCCTCAGACACAAGGACTGCTGTCAGGCTGGGATCTCAAATTGGTGCGCCTTCACCAGGCTGCAGGGTCTCACCAACCCAAGCCTTGGCCCTGTGTCTCTGTTCTGCCTCCATCCTAAAAAACCTTTACAGAGGTTTTGTTCCCTATCCTCTGATAAAGCAGGAGCCTTCGTGGGAGAATTGAAAGTATGTGTCAAGCATAAAGATAGGGTGCTCAGCCAGCGGGAGGAGTGGCAGGGCAGGAGTAACCGCAGCTCTTTTCCTCCTCTGTTCCACCTCCATTTACTGGAAGGACCCCTTCTCTCATTTTGGAAAAGCTTGGGGCTGCTCGGTGTCTGCATGGATATGACCCTAAGAGAAATGCAAGGCCTTGCTGTACACCCGCCTATTCACCTGGGTTATGAAGAAATGTGTGCCTTCCCCTTACTCCTTGAAATGTGGGCTATGGGTGCCCAGAACAAGGGGTTTGATGATAATCTTTTTTCACTTAAATGAAAGAGATGCTGATTGCTTAAAAAGCAGATCCCAACAGCCCCTTGCAGCAGCCTGCGTGGTGGTTCAGGGCGTGTGATTTCATCAGTGCTCTTGGGGAGCGCTGCCATTTCACAACTAGAATAATCTCTCTGCATTAACTAACTTCTCCGTACAAGTGTCTTGAATTTTTAGAAAACACGTGGAAATGTTTTCATTTTGGCCTGGAATCACTACTTTTTTCATCCTGTATTTTCTTTAATGTGATTAAATGCTTGCCTAGCTGTGCTGTCATAACTGCTAAGCTACTGTCATAACTTACTGTCATGCTGTCATAGCTATTACGATAGTGCCATCTGTATTTCACAGCTGTCGGCAGTGTGCCTTAGTAATTCTTATGCAGCAAACTGCTATTATTTTTACCAGATGTTTACTTTCTTCAAATGCATTGACCAAGTCTAATATCTTATAAAAAGATTTGAGAACACTGAGAGATCAGTGAAACTGATGACAACATCCTATTTCTCAAGCATGTCTTACAAAATCCTGCTTTCAGTTACATTATGGTACTCTACTATAGCCAGTGCCATTTGCAGAATGAAACAGGTGCTTCAGCTTCTTTGTTAAAAACAACCCAGTCTCTGCACCCTTTCCTTCTCCCTAACTTTTCCCAACAACAGCCCACCAAACACCTCCGTCTGGTGGGACATTTTCCGCAGTGGCAGGAGTGGTGGAACAAACCTGGATGAGTCAGTGGTTTGATTCCCTTCAGCATCCAAACCTCAGAAATTTCTACGGAGTCCAGTTTACGGAGGTAGTTAGGTGCCTAGAAACGCAAAAAGGTCTGTGTAGGATTTGCTAAATCCTAAACGGATTATATACTTAACTCCTATTGACCTCCTTTCGAATGGTTTTGATTCTTTTGTCTGCAAAACAAGCTGAAATATCTGAATCAATCTGCTACTGAAAACTCTGAACACTTGCTGATTTTGGTCAAGACAGAAATAACACATGGCAAAGCCACCCATGAAATGCAAACACTTCTGTATGTGATGTTACAGAAGCCAGGAGATGCAGAAGGAAGTGAAGGATGAAGAGGAAGGGACCCTTCATTCCAGTTCTCCCTCCTGCTTTCCTGTCTTTCACCAGTGTCGTTACCAGTTACAAAGCCAGTGAGATCAGCTGAGAAACATCGGGTTGCTTTCCAGAGATCTACTTCTTGTCCGCACTGGGTGGGAAAACCAGACCTGATCTTTTTCATTATCCTTCTCAGCCACCGACATGGAACTGATGTCAGACAGGCTGGGTCACAGAACAATTACTGTAAACAAGAGAAGGTAGCTGCACTTGTTGCCTGTTTCTTCTTGCTTGTGTTTGTTTATTTTAAATTTGAGGTGGCCAAGGCAAGGTGACATAAGTTCAGCTTCTGGGATGCCTTCCCACACCATCCTATTCACAGACAGTAGTGTCTACATTAAAAAATTCCAGAAAATGGAAATTTTACTATTAAGCAGTGAAAGTGTGAATCACAAAGATGGCATGGGATGGTGGCAAGTGCTGGTTGTGTTTCTGTTGTTGAGACCTTCCCAGATGAAGGTGGTGTGAGTGGAGGAAAACAAATCTCCTGGGACAGCTGGAGCCTTTATCCTGTACCTTGCCGTAGCCTTTATCTACTTACCTCCTGTGGTGCAAAGGTTGTTCTGGGTAGGACAGAAACAAAACACACAGGAAAAAGCCATGAAAGGAGGCATTTTAAAAATGGCCTAATGTACTCGATTCTTTCAGGCTAAGGGCAGCGCACGCTGGTGAGAAACGCGAATCACACTGAGAAAGTGCAAGAAGCCCGAGGTTTGCTCCTACCTAATTGGCTTGTTAAGCTGTTAAAACTGAAAGCACCAAATCCTTGGATATTTCTTGCCTGTACTTTTTTTTGCATACACAGACATGAAAAGACACATGTGCACGGCTAAGATCTGATATAAAACTGTCTGTGTTTCCCCTCCTGTGTGAGAATGACTTAATTCGTTTTATTCTGTGCTTGTGCAGCACTCAGCGCAGCAGGGTCCCGAGTTGTGCCTGGGGTTTCTGGTAACGAGCATCATCACTACCACCGCATGTGAAACATCTAAAACATTGTGAAGTGTGTCCGCTTAGCTTTTCTCTTTGGGAAGTAAGGCTGTTGTCATTACCACATCATTTCTGTGTCCTGTCAGTTAGCTGTTATTTTTATATTTCGACAGTACTAAGAATGATCCATGCATAATAGGTCTAAGCAATTTACACTAAAGAGATAATCCACTAGCAGTAAGTACCCACACAACGTATTGACATAATGCCTTTACCTCATTCTTTCTTGGCCTGTCATCTAAAATTGGTAAAATTTTGGAATCGCAAAACACCTCCCACCTGCAGAAATGTTAAACCTGCCTAGAAATAAGCCTTTGTCAGAGTTTTAACCATCCCACAACTCCAAATCAATCTCCTCGGGTTTCCTGTGTATTTGCAGAAATGCCTCTTTCTGAATTATGAACCAAAATAGTATCATATTTCTACTTTAGTTTAGTTGAGGTTCATGGCTGTTCGGATGTTCTCAATCACATGCTAAGGACACTGTATCTCTAAATGACCCAGCTCAGAGGATGAAACTGGTTAAGAGCCACCAGATTTTATGTGAAAGCTAAAATCCTGTTGCTTGTTTTCAAGTGACTTTCTGCATTTTCCAGGATCTTTGACAGGAGCCTATACTTGAAACTCTCACTGATTGAAAACTGCCTTGTGAACCACTTGTGGTGTCTTGAATCAAAACAGCTAAGTGTCTTTCTTCTGTGTATTTCCACAATCTTGATTTTCTCATGGATTTTGTGCATTAACAACTGCCGTTCCCAGTAGTGTGAATGAAAGAAGATGATTTAGGAGAAGGGGTGTAAAATGCCTAGTTCTGTAATGAAAAGTGTGACATTCGGTGTGGTGTTGTGCACAAGATGGGGTTTCTGAGAATGTTCAAAGAGCCAAAAATGACAGAAAAAAATAGAGCTGGAAAATATTTTTAAAGAGTTATCTGTTTTTTTTATTTCAGAAACACATCTTGTGGCCTTGTCAAACGATTTTTCATTCCCTTTCTGTGGCTGTCCCTGATGCTGTTCTTCAGCGTCTGATTTTTATGAGCCTTATTCCTGGTTTCTAGGTCACCGAGCCCAGAGGAAGCTCACAATTGGTTGTT
Source organism: Dromas ardeola (assembly GCA_013398915.1). Classification (NCBI taxonomy): domain Eukaryota; kingdom Metazoa; phylum Chordata; class Aves; order Charadriiformes; family Dromadidae; genus Dromas; species Dromas ardeola. The sequence goes on along the minus strand of VYZM01008647.1, from coordinate 393,309 downwards.
GCCTCATATGCACACAGGGCGGGGGATATTTTGCTCTTCATCTATTAATGTGCAGTTAACGCAATCAAATGATAAGACAAATCTGTAGCCTTCCTTTTTTGTAAGTATATTTATTGTGAAGGCAGTTAGACCTGAATACAGAACAGTAAATGAGATCAAGCCAAGGCAGAGAGGAATCAATAAGTAATACTGTTTTATAAGCCAAGTATTTGATTTTTCCTTGCAGTGATTTGCTGGAGAGGCAGATTTTCTTGTTTTCTCAGTAGGAACTGAATTAGCAAGTGCAGAACGGCAGCAAATTTCTGACACATACATTTAAGAATTAGCAGTCAAATATTGCATTGTTTCAACCCCCAAACAAAGGTTCTGGAGCCCAAAGATTTCCAGGTTAATGAGTGACAGTTTGACTACAGCATAATGTCTTGCAGAAGTTGATATCTCCATGGGCACTCAGTAATCAAAAAGGTCAGCAAAAATAAGACCTGAAATTTTTTACTTATGTTCATTACTACATATGTTAATGTTTCCTTTCAGGTTTTGCAACGCATGCAGGAGAATTTTGCGCTCACCGGGCCTATATGCGCTCGCACAAACTCTCATTTTACAGGTTCAGGGAAACATAGCAAACAAGGCACAGTCATGGTCAAAAGCAAATTCAATTAAAACGTGTTCAATTCTAGTAATTTATATTCATACTATGATGGAAGTTGTAGCACGAAGCATTTCTGCCAATATTGTCTGAAAGTAAATAAGAGTTTGCAGGGACTTTGTCTCCACTCATTTAGTATTTGCTACTTTCAAGCGTTTTGTGACTGAATTTTATGAGCATGAATGATCATAGAAAGCAAGTTTTGTGCTCCTGTGATCATAGGGAAAATGTGACTTATGTGACTTAGGGAAAATGAGCTTACTTACTAAATGCGGTGTTTCCCAAAACCTAAGAATAAATGTGTTTTTCTTTGAACTAGAGAGCATAGACAATCATAGCAAGACAATGAGGCAGAGATTTCTCCTCTATAATATCAGGTATAAGGCACAAAATAAAACATTCAGGATAAAAAATACACTGGAGAAATTGGGGATCTGTGTGGAGAAGCTATTTGAAAAGAGAAATAAAATTTCTCAGACATGATTCACTGTGGACCTCGTTGACTTGCAGTACTGTTTTTCTAAATGCTTTACTATTACAGAATTTAAAGTGAACCATGATGCCTCATTAAGAGGTTTTCCTTAATGCTCATTTGTCTAAGCCAACTGTTTACACGTGTCCTCACTCCTTGGGTATTTGCTCAAAAATCTGTCGGAAGGTCCAGGAGATGCCATTTCCCCAGACGACTAGTGACTCAGGGTGCTTTGGTTTGAGATGGTACAAAGGGGGAGACTTTTCAGATAACTCAAGCACCTCTTGTGTATGTTCACACCTGAAAATTGAGGTTATGCAGCTTTGTGTTTAAGGCCACATTGGACATGTATACAGTGTGGGCCCTGCAGTCCCAGAAACCATGGCAGTGGCAGCCAGGACTACATCTGGCCCTCACAGTCATGAAGTGTCACTAACATAAGACATCACAGAACCAATTCCTAAATCTTAACACCACCGCTTATGACTACACTGAGTCTGTTTAACTGCAAACAGGGTGTTACTCTCTGTATTTGCAGAACTGTACTCAAAATAACCTCTTTCACCCTTGAAGAAACACCCCAGCTCAGTTAAGAGCCAGCTGCTGGATAGTCTTTCTCCAAATCCCTTTAATTAACCAAGCTATTCTGATTGTTGTCACCCTGATGCTAATAAGTGTTTCCAACCTCAGTGCCTGATGGGATATAAAACCTCAAAGACATCTGACTTTTCCTGAGATGGAGGCTGGCTGCCTGCTGTTGAGAACTGCTACAGATTATTATTCACAGTGGAAAGCTGGGCTGACTTGACATGGATGTCACGCAAGGAGTGACTGCAGATCTGTGTTATTTGGGGCATTACATCTTCCTCAGCCCTGCCTAAATGGATCCGAAAGACCAGAGGTTGTCATGGCCATTGTCACATCACAAGTGTGGTTTCATGTTTCTCTAAAGCGTAGGTGAGAGGTGATGGGGAGGAGGCAGAGAGACTGCCACCCCCAGGGGCTGCAGGGTTTCTTGTCCTGTCCTGCTTGCTCCATGCTGCCTTATCCCTCGTGGCAGGGACAGACCCAGCCAGTCTGGATCCCTGGGGCTCGGGTATGGGCAAACATAAGTATCGTTTGTTTCATCGCTCCCAGAATCCTGCTACATGCCCGAACTTGGCCCAGCCCTTAGAGGAGAATTTCCTCTGCTTGCGGGACTAAATCAACTCTCTTCCATCTTTGATTTTAGCAATTTTTGGGAAAAAAATTGGGAAATCCTTTATTGGGAAATCTACACTTGTGATCCAGTTGCAGCGATAGTCCACTAACAATCATTTCTCTCAACATGCCAGCAAGCACTTACTATATACAGTTTTCAGGGCACTTGAATCTGTAACTTATTAGTGAGAATTAAGTGGAAAGAAAAAAAAAGTATATGTTTGTCAAATTCAAAATTTGCTGTGCAGAAACTCTTGACCTTAGTGAAAGTTTGGATACTAAGCTAAACACTTTGAGTGCACGTGACTTCACAAGGCAACAAAGCAGAAATCCGCATCTTGAAACCTCCGGGTCTTTTCCCAGATCTCCGATTCTGTCTAGGTTGTACAGGGACACAATGGCATCACATGTGAAGAAAACTTTCCAGGTTTTTGCTTTCAGTAGGCACCTCCCTTGCATTCATTCACTGCTCATGAATGCATGGTTTGAGATGGAACAGAACCAATTTTCTTTTCAGGCACATGTGATGTACTGGCTTGTTTCAGTGGCTGCAAGGCAGTGGCCAAGTCCTCTACCCCCTCAGCAAACTGATCCTAAGGAGAGACAGTCAGCTCACTGAAGTTTTTTTTTAAAGGCATCTAGACTGTGGAGACAGACAGAATATAGATTTATTCATGGAAGCATTTCAAATTTTAGCACACACATTTGTGAACTTGATTTACTAGCATACATCATGGCAGTTATGAGTGTATTTTAACCAGAGATATGGTCTGTCTCTGAAATATATGCTTTGTCAATTGTGGCTGCAATTTGTATGCAATTTTAGAGTGCCTTTTTTTTTTTTTTAAATTGATTTTGGAGTGATATCACTGGTAATGAATTAGGTAGAGGTAGAATTCTCTGAAATAGTTGCTAAAACCAAATATGCAGTATTTGTCATGTGATACCTGTAACTTTATATTCCATTCAGGTGCAAGCACAACGATTAGCTGGAATATGTCAGAGCAAATGCAATCAAAGTGAAGCACACAGACAGAAAGAAGGCGGCAAAAAGGGCTTGGCATTTTTGAACCAGACTTAAACTTTGTTATCTGCACATCAATATTTTGTGCAGCTGTGCATCATAAAGAGCATGTGGTTGTTTATTTTATTAATAATGGTCACAACACAATATCTTAAATATAAGCAGGTTAGTCATTTTACAATATCTCTTTTAACAGTGAGTGAATAAGCAAAACCCAGATGTTTTAATTTCGTACGAGGCGATAATCAGTGGGCATAGGATGACTAACCACTGCCCATCCCTGACCACATTGCAGCTCTATCTAGCTGTGATCATAACAAAAAAAAGTTCCTGCCTTTCAGCATGCATAAATCTCACATGCTAACTCAGCTTATTAAAAAGCTTGTTTAAGTGAAAATAGTGTTATAGACTTGGAAAGATATGGTTTCTCCTGGATTAGTTTTTCAGTTGAGAGCTGAAGCCAATTAGAGGTTATGTTGTCTGCTCCTGGCCCTATCTACTGATAGAAACTCATTGCAACTCTATTTTCCTTCTGTTTCAGAGGGAATATGCATGAATCCTCCATGGAATTCTTATTAGTTTTTCTTACCCAGTTTTTGTGTCCTGCCACCTCTAGTGTATAGTACAGAGTAGAGTGTCTCTTTTCAGCTTAAAATAGAGTTGGAACAATATGGTCTTTTTAGAGGAATGGCAGGAACCTCCATGTTTTGGTCAACACTTTGGTTTACAGTTCGTTATTACTTGGTTTCACAGTGGAAACAAATACGACGAGGAGACATATGGAGAAGAACGAATGTGTATATTCTGTTCAGAGCTGGCTGGGAGTGCCACATGCGTATGTATAGGACCATGCTGCTTCTGCCCTGGCAGGGAATATGCAGGATGTACTGAAATGAATGACAGAGCACCAGAAACCAGTGCTGGAAGATGAGTGGGAGATAAAGATGACACAGGAGCCTGCTCTTCACCTTCTGCGCAGCTAATTTCTGCCACTTAATGGGAAAAGACCTGGGCCATGAGCCGCACATGGTACTGACCGAGGCAGAGGTCATGAGAAGACTTGCTTTTTGAACTAGTTTAAGGGCTTGGAGTCCAAGAGCAGACATTTCCTATGAGTCTCATCTAGAGTCACTGTTCCCCTCAACTGTTTTATTGGGTTATGTAGGCAAACCCCAGACATCTGCTGGAAAGTATGTAGAAGGTTGCTGTAGTCACACCACAAACCTGGAACTCCCAGGCACTATAGGGAGTAAAAAGAAAGAGGTTATACCAGGTATACTCTTAGCTTCCTAGGTTTGTAAAAAGATTTAGGGGCAGGTTAATGTGACCTCTGCCAGTTCTGGGACATGAATGTATTCAAGTTGCCTGGGTCCCACCAGACCTTTTAGCCACAGGTCTCCAATATGCAGGGGCTGAAATGACTGGTTTTCAGTGGGATATTCTGCCCAGGATCATGCTGTATTAACTCAGGGAAAAAAAAAGTGTCTCCAGGATTTTGGAAGACATGCTGTAATGCTTATTAAATGCCACAAAGAGGGAAATGCTTTAGACTGTAAGGAGGCTGGCATTGGTGTTTCGCTTGGGACATAGCTCTCCCTGTGTGCTATAATGGAAGAGAAAACATCGCTGTTTTGGGATGGGACTTACCAAAGAGTCAGTTACAAGGACCCTACCCAGAAATGCATGGTCTTGGGCTCATTTTAGCCCAATGACAGGTAGATGTTGGGCAGAAGCATGAGAGGCAGCAAATTCAAGCTGAGAGAGAGATGATAAACAAAGAACTTGAGCTTGCTGCTTAAAACTCATGAGAACAGTATTTATAATCCAGTTGGGTGAAGATACCTTCATGTGTGCCCAGTGCTGCTTCTTTTTCCTCTCTTTCCTCAAAGCTGACCCCGGATCTGAAAGAAGAAGAGTTCATGCTCAAATGAAGATTGTAAAAAAAGATTATATAAAGTTATAGAAAGCAGGGTCTACCTTATAAATTGGCTAATGGTACTGTAGCTCCGTGTGCTTATTTGAGTATTGGCTGGATTCAGGTTTTCTGAAGCAATTAGTAGCCTTTTTTCTGTTCATTATTGTTTTCCTCACAGAAGATGGGGAAATGCAACAGCGAGTTTTGGGTAGTGGGACAAAGGGCCTGTGAGGCACACAGGTAACAGCAGCCAAACTTCCTAAACCATCCTCTCAGCAAGCCTCTGTTTCAACAATGTGGTTGGCGAGATCTGTACTGAAATGGGGACATAAATACAAGCCCCAAACTGTTGTATGCAGTGGTCCACAGACATCTCTACTCATTGCCAGAGAGTACAGCATTTCCTGAGCCCCATCAGTGTAATTTCTGATCTCTGTAAAGCTTGGGAGGGTTGTTCTGTGAACTTCTGCCCTCTATTTGTAAGAAAGGTACAAATTTGAAAGGCTACCCAGCAGGGAAAATTGCATTATTATTTCAATGCGATAAGAGTAAGAGAGAGAGGGAGTGAAATGTGAGGTGAGGTTCACCCTCTGTGCTTGCCTCAAGTGGCATTGGGTTTGGACAAAAGCAATCTTTGCGAAGACAGAAATGTTTGTTGGGATCTTGAGAGTGAAATTTATAGTGCAAAAAATGTCAGGTTAAACTATCGTCTGCTAGAATGTAACAAACTGTGTTTTATTGGTAGTGTTAAACATTTTTCAAACGCATGGAAAAAGCACAACCTCTGCTATAAAAAGCTTTGCTGCTTCAGGATGGAAGAGCAAAATATACAGGTGAGTAGAAAGTTCTGTGCAATCATGTGGCATCTCCCACTGATGGCTGTGAGGAACTGACAGCACTTGCAGGTACAAATATGGGGACTGTCACCTCATTGTCTGCCACAGCAAATCAAAATGGAGAGGCAGGGATGGCTGTGTCTCGGCAACCCCAGGTGTTTTCTCTTTAATTAAAAAGATACGGACTATTATCAAGTCTGAAACTCCACGCAATAAAAGGGTTCATTTCTTGGAATATCCAAGGTAGTTTCAGAAAATGTATTTCCTTTTGCTGAGGATACATTAATTTTAAAAATCTTTTCCCACCACAAAAAATAAAGGACAAACCCCAGATAATTAGATAGGTGTTTTCCCTTCACTATATCTCTCTTTTTTAACTGTTTTTTTTTCTCTTTTTTTCCCACACAGAAGATAGGAGATATATTTTTCTACTGATCTCCAGCAGTCTTTAAATGGACATTTTTAACTTCAAAATTTTTCTTTGACTAATGAAAAAAATCTGCTAAAATGAGAAATCAATTTCTGTTTTATGCTGGAAGGGCTGAAAAAGATTCAGTAGGAAAAGAAAAAAGTATTATCGTAGCTACAAACAGAGTATTTCACACAGTTGTGTCAGAAAGCACCTACCAATAAAAAATTCACGGAGGTAAATTACAGGTTTGAAGCCAGTAGCATAGTGGAAAGGAAGAGGTAGCTGATGGGAAAATGAGGAGGCAGAAAAAGAGGTTTTTTTGTGAGGTATTGAAAGCAACCAGTTGTGGTGAACTTGATATTTTCAAGGGACTGAAAAGAGAAGGTGTTTTCAGGAGGATCTGAGCATTGTGCTTAATACAGAATGGAAGATCTAAAGAAAATATCCAAATACAAAGGTAGAGGAAATTAATACACAGGGACAGATGTCAGACAGAACTGAAGAGATTTGCATATCCCGAGGTTGGTGTCTCTGTTCGTATAAGATGTTTGCCATTTCAGATAGAACTTGCGAGAGCTTGCACTGGCACAGCTCGATAGAGGAAAAAGGGACTATAGTGGAAAGAGGCATCAGTTAACCTCCAAACCAGCATGCTGTGCCAACCCTTGGCTTCAAATCTAGTTAGTTATCGATCTTTTAGATCTTTTTTTCTGCTGATTCACAGATTGTATCTTGTCAATTCACTTGTATGAGTGAGAAAATGAACCCTGGAAGCACATGACAGGGAAGAAGTGGAATATAGGTGGGATTTGCATTCCTGACACATTTCCGGATGGTATCATCTTGTCAGAGAAGACGCGAAGCTGAGATAGCAAATCGGCTTTTCCACGGCAGGACCTGAAGAACAGCACATAGCAATGACAAGCTCAGTAAGAAGCAGTTAATTTGCAGTAGCACAGCTTTTTACACTGCATCATCACTACGCTGCGGCTTCCAAATGCCTTGTTTCTGACACTGTCTGATTTTCAGGTATGTTACCTGTTAGGAGATGCTCCAAAAGAGATCTTTAGCAAATTGCCCCGTGTCAGTGCATGATGAGTGCAGAATCCAGCTGCATTTTAGTTTCCATGTGCCACTCCAAGTTTTCACAGTCTGCCCTGTCCTGAGGCAGGCCTCTTTTTGCTTCAAGTTTCACTGAAAATGCCTTACCTTCCCATATAATAATTTAGGTTTGCCTGTTGCACTATGCTCTGGCCCCAGAAAATAAGCATCTCAGATTAGGTTGTTACACTAGTCCTTTTACAACAAGGTGGGCATAGGATGGATAGTTGTTGGTGGAAGATATGTGTTTTCCCTCCTGGATTTTGAAAAGTGAGGGTATCTCTTATGGAAATGCATGTGGAGCCAAGATTCATTGCTGATTGCATAATGTGTGGTAGATACTTAGACATCTGAAGGCAAGTAACCTTATGAATAAACTGTGCTGACTGTCTACATGCCAGTCCCCTTGGACCTGCCCTGTTGTGATCTCATTAAAGTATCATTTAGCTTTCATTAAGGCAGAAAGCAAATATAGAAGTGGTTGTCAATCTAAGTCTATTTTACAATTCCAGGGCCAATTCCTTTTCACCTCATTGGAGCAAGTTATCCCACTGAAACCAAGGAAGTATTTCTGTAAGATTTGCTCTTGATCAAAGTAAAGTGACCTGCTACTGCTACTAATTAAGCTCCTCTCTACTGAACCGCAGCAAAGTTCGACAGACATGAATCTCTCTTCTTGCTGAATGGTAAATGCACCCTGCCCATTGGAGAACTGCTCAAGTCACAGATGGGCAAACCCGAAATGATGGCTGAACCTATTGATTCAGTTTGCTTTAAAAGGAACAGAATATAATTTCTGAAATCAGACTTGATGATCTCTCGGTCTCCCATCTGCCCCCATGGGAACTCATTCTGGTACACAGCTCAGCACCCGAGCCTTGCTGGCAGTCAGAGCTCGGGGGTCAGGTGAAGATCACAAGTGAATGGGAAGCTATTTTACACTGAAGCTCAATATTGCAGAGGAAAACAAATCTATTAAGTAGGCTCCCAGTGAAAAAACAAGAGGTGACAGTTTCAAAGTATTGCAAGGAGAAGCAAGTAAAACAAGAGCAAGATCTAGAACTGTTCCTTCCTTTTACTTGTTTGATCTGACAATTAAAGTGGTTAATTGTATCACAGAACAGCTTTAACAGAGGAAAATTCTAGTGACAACAGACACATTATTGAAAAACATTCGGGCATTTGGATAAAATGAAATGTAACGTGTTGTGCATTACACATCACGTGCACTTGTATTGGGGATTGGGGATTGCAATTATTCCCCATGAATGAGGAATCCCCAGTAAGTGGAGGGCATAAACTCTCTTTGATTAAGTCCCTGCTCTTTGCACACACCACCCACCACTGCTACACATTGGATGGTTTAGTGAGGTGCTATGTGCTGTGCATTATGCGTTGCACTATTCTTCTGTTCAGAATAGTTATTGTAGATGATTTCTTTTGTGGTAACCAAGTCCTGATTGAGGTCTGGCAACCTTAACGCTGAGTGCTGTACAGGAACAGGCAAAAAGTTTCCCATTCTGAATTGCTTTCAAGCCAAAGACTCATCCTGCAAATGCATCCAACCCGATGTCTTCAGGGTTCAAACAGGACTCTAAAGACACTACTGGCACACAACCCATCTCAAAAAGTAGAAAAATAAGTGCAGTGAATGACTAAAATAAAAAACAGACGGGAAGGGAGCCAATGATAAAAGCATATACTGATGCATCAGAAATAAGAGAAATGTCATGGGTGAAAGTCTTAAGTCTGTTGAAGTTAATGAAAGCATTGGCACTGACTTAATTAGGACAGAATTTCATCAGTCTCTGCTTTGCTTACCAGAGAATCTTGTTATTCCTGACTGGCAGTTTCTTAAAAGCATCAGTATAAAAGTGGATATTGATGAGGCCAGAGTATAGATCTTTTTGAAGAATGTGCTTCATCTATCAAGGGTAACACAGAAAAAATGTAAGACAATTGTTAATATGAATGGAAAAACGGGCAATGGAACTCAGAATACTTCTTGAAATGTGTATCTATTTGGCCTGAACTTGGTGATTAATTTGGAAGAAAAAGATGCCAGGAAAGATTGATTTTTAAATTTTTCAAAGAAAACACATTGAAACAATATTCCTGTTTTGAAATTTTCCTCCCATTTATTTTTTTTAAATGTGAAATAATTAACAAAATTATATATGTAGCTCTATGGGCAACAAAACATCCCATTCACCTTGAAATGATTATTCTTTCCATTTTGTTAAGTGGCTCATTGCACTGAAAAAATTTATTTTTTTCATGCACTTCTGGACATCACTGGTGGATTGGGGGAAGGGGGACACAATAGAATATTGTGGTTTACAAAAGCATATGAGCAGGTGTAAAACACTGGAGAGTGGGAGATATTGTTCTAACAACAGCCTGATTCACAATGCAGTGATTTGGTTGCTTCATCAAAAAGTGTAGCAAGTGGAGCTGAGGAGTACAGAGAATTTGGTTGCAATGCAGCAACATATATGTATATATGTGTGTATATATATGTGTGTCTGTATATATATATGTATATATTTATACACATGCACAGAATATTGTAAGGTATGTGCTTAGTTTTATACTTATTATAATCACATGCTCATAGCTTGAGGCATAGGGCACAGGGCATTAGGAGAGTTGCTCACATCATAACACCACAGACTACAGAGAGACTTGGATAGATTGGATCGATGGGCCAATGCTAACGGTATGAGCTTCAACAAGGCCAAGTGCCAGGTCCTGCATTTGGGCCACAACAACCCCATGCACTGCTACAGGCCTGGGGAAGTGTGGCTGGAGAGCTGCCTGGCAGAAAAGGACCTGGGGGTTCTAATTGACAAGCGGCTGAATATGAGCNAGTGTGACCAGCAGAAGTAGGGAGGTGATTGTCCCCCTGTACTCAGCACCGGTGAGGCCACACCTTGAGTGTTGTGTCCAATTTTGGGCACCCCAATACAAGAGAGATATCGAGGTGCTGGAGCGAGTGCAGAGGAGGGCAACGAAGCTGGTGAAGGGCCTGGAGAATAAATCTTATGAAGAGCGACTGAGGGAGCTGGGACTGTGTAGTTTGAGGAAGAAGAGGCTGAGGGGAGACCTCATCACTCTCTACAACTACTTGAAAGGACACTGTAGAGAGGCTGGTGCTGGTCTCTTCTCACAGGTAATTAGCGATAGAACAAGAGGGAATGGCTTCAAGATGCAACAGGGTAGCTTTAGACTGGACATTATGAAAAAATTCTTCACAGAACGAGTGGTCAGACACTGGAATAGGCTGCCCAGGGAGGTGGTGGAGTCACCATCCCTGAATGTGTTTAAGAGTCGCTTAGATGTGGTGTCGGGTGTTATGGTGTAGGGGAGAACTTTGTAGAGTGGGGTTGATGGTTGGACTTGATGATCCCAAGGGTCTTTTCCAACCTGAGCGATTCGATGATTCTATGATTCTATGATCACTGTCCAGAGAGGACACCTGGATGTTTGGAGCAGATAAGGGAGAATACAGAGCCTGGCTCTGCCCTAGCTTTTTCTCTCACCTTACAAGCTGTGTTGGGCAGGATGGGTTTGCCTGCCCTCCAAGCAGTGTTTTAGGTATTATATTTAGGTGTTTAAAGAGTTTTGACTGTGCTGTAACAACCCCTTCTGATTGTGACCAGTGGATGTTTGATCAGGTGAGAGTGTTACAACTGCTGTCATGGTAAGAGAGGGGCATTTCCAGATCTTTTGCCTCCCTCACATGCCCTTTCCTACAACAGTGTCTATCTGGCACTATTTGCAAGGCTCTGCATGGGCATAAGGACCAGCTCCAGTACCCATAGACTAGTCCGCTGGCAGTAACCCTGGTGCACATGGCTCCACCTTTGGGACAGCAATAGAAATTTGGACATGTAAAGAATCTCCTTCTTGCACTGCTTTGGTCAGCATGATGCTGCTCTGGGACACTGCCACAGAGAAATTTCTTCAGAAAGGTTTGGCAACTACACGTAATACCTTAGAGTGGGAGCTGTTGACCGCCCACTCCTACTTCTATTTGTGTGTTGATGTAGTGCAGCTTTGTAAATTAAATTTGTTCAGAAGAGATGAATCTGCCTTTGAGTTTTACAGCATGCACGGATGATAATAATAAAAGCTGCAGGAATATTTTTTCACTAGTGATGCAAATGGGAAATGAACTTTGCCTCTCTTACTCTTCCCTTCGCTCTTCTGCAAAACAGGAATTACTGGTGGGTGGACAGAGTTGAAAGTTGTCACTAGTTTGCATAAAGTGGAGTGTGGAGAGCTTGTGAAAAATTGATCGGGGTTTGTTTTGCTTCTTTTTCTTCTCTGATCCCTGGAAGGACACATTTCTCAACAGTATTTCCACGTGGCTTCCCACAGAAATTCTTCGAAATGGGAGTTGCTTTACTGGCACCGTTGTTTTCAGGCCTGAAAAGCCAAGGTCTGCCTGGGCAGTTTGACTGTGTCCTGTGGACCCAGACGCTTAAAGTCTGTTCTGAGGTGTACGAGCAATTTGTGAAAATTTGCGCTGCTGCTATGCATGTTACGTCCATCTGCCCAGGCTGCTTATGAGCACAGAGTGCTGGTTTCCAGGGCTGTCAATCAAGCAGCTTTCACCAGAACTAAATCGACTTGAAGGAATCAAAAGAAAAATACCCCTAATTTTTCAAAAGATATTATTTGCAGTGTGAAAGCTGATCATTTCAAATTCAGACATTAATCCGAACCTTTAACCTTTAACAAGAGCACAATTTACTTGTTCTTTATTGCCTAAATGCATGCACATCTCAGTTTTTTTTTTTTTCAGCACAAAACCAGATGAAGTTCAGGTGTTTACTTGGAGCCAGTCATTTTAGATTTAACCATGAAAAGCAGAAATATAATCTCCTAGTACAGAAAGACTCCCTTTCATTTCCTTTAGTACTTACAAAAACACTCTGTAGGAAGCTGTTTTAAAAGTCCGGGTATTAGTTTTATAGGCTTCCTCCCCTCCCTTTAAGGACTGTTTGATTGCTCAAACATTTTTGAAGTTCAGTGAATATCTGATGAAAATTGAAGATGCTTTGAATGCATCCTGTGTAATGGATGAGTTTCACAATAATGTGGTGTAATGGAATAATAGACAGGTAATTCCTCCTTTACCTTCCTCACTCCTGGCTGGAAGCTGTACACACGTACCTCCTCAAGACCCTACTTTAGGTGTGGAGCACGTTAAGCCCATCTCACAAAGCACAATGGGCATGTCATGAAAAGGCTTTCTGGAAAATCTCATTAAGGATCTGTCTGCACAGGTGGTACAATTTGGCCCTACCTGCAGGTTGGGGCAGGTGTGGGGGGTACGCATCAATACGGGAAAATCCGCTGCCGAAAAAATGGTAGATGTTTTCCTTCCCCTAAAAATAATATATAAATAAAAGAGTAGACGGTGTTTATCTGTGCTTACCTTGAGTTCCCTGCTGCACAGGGCCCTGAGGAGGAAAGCACAGCGAGCTGTTTTGAGGTTCTCAGCTGGAGCAGTGGCAGCTGCCAACGCTCCGTCGGCTGGTGCAGAGTCGAGCGCCTTACTGACACATGCCTGTCAGGATGATAAACCCAAGGAAGAGGTTAAACGCCTCCCCCACTACTGTTTTTTCAGAAGAGAAAAATATGCCTGGAGGGACTTTGACTAAATAGCTTTACAAATTCCTAGAAGTAAATGCTGAACCAGATAAATGGGGGTTAAAAGCAGAGATTTCCTATCTGTCAGTTCATCTGGCAGGTTTGATAGGGCACAGCTGCCACAGTTCGGTGTTATTGTTATTGTACACCAGAGATAAGGCTATGTGGGCATATGAACAGGTTTGCTTACACTCCCACTGCTTTTTATGTAGCCACTTAAACCAGAAAAATCTCCGACTCCTTTCCGACACGTCTCCTGTCTCCTGGTCTTTATTCTCAGCTCTCTCCCCTCCCCTCCTTCTCCCCTCGGGAAGGCCCCTTCCTACAGATCTCTCACTGCTGGCAAACCGCTGTGGGAAAAGTCCAAAGCAACACTTTCCCCAAGCAAGGCCATTAACCCCTTTGTGCCCTCACCTAGTGCTTCCTTTTAATACCACTCCACACTGGAATATTTAAAATACTGTATAAACATGAAGGGTGTTTATTTTCTGGATGAAGCTGTAATGTTCTCCAGTCAAGGACTTGCAAGTGCTAAAAAGGAAATGTTAACGCAGGTTGTATTATTAACCCCTTCTCTGTAGAAACTGATAGATTTCAGTGTGACAAATTGCTGATTTTTTTCCTGTTTCTTGAAAAACTTTATTAATGGATTATACACTGTGTGGGAAATCCTGTAGAAGAGAAAAAAAAACATTCATTGGCTGAGCAGTCTGAAGAGTGAAAAGAAAGCATAAGCATATCCTGTACCAGATTTCCTCAGGGAAAATTAAATTCAGGAGAGGAAATTAGAAATAAAGATATGAACAGATTTACTAAACATCTCTAAAATGTTTTATTTCTTGACTTGCTAAACAACAAAAACAATTTTGCATTAATAGAGACAGATATGAGCTGAGAATCTGAGAATGAGCCTTTTCCCCAAAGCCTGATGGCTTTGCTAGCCATGGTATCAGAGTGGGATCATTCCCAATTGTTATATGCAGAAACTACAGGTCAGACAAAGCCCCATAAACACTGCTGGACAAGGTATGTAATCTAACCCAGACTAATGACTTCCCAGAGAGAAGTGGTAAGTGGAGCAATAGCACTTATCTTAAAAGATTATATTTGGCTTTGCTGTCCAGAATATGGGAAATGTCCAGTTACGTCAGTGAGTTTTCCAGTGATCTTTGCTGAGATATAAACAAACCCTCAACACATTGGCTAAATAAGTCAGACAAGTTTTATGTAAAGGTAATTTAGCAATGCTTTAAAGAAAAGGATTCTAAATCATTAGCTTTTCTATTAATTCCCTAATTTTCAGGGCTTCAGAAAACTCCAGAGATGGGAGAAATATGGAGAGGTTTTCTTCTCCATTCACTTGCCCCAGGGCAGGATCAAGTGTTCTTATTCCCACAGACATCTGCCTAACCTGATCTTTATGGTCTGTCTTCATGGAGCCCCACAGACCCTCCAGGCACCAGTGCTTCATTCTCCTTACAACCCACCAGCTTTTTCTAGAGTGTCCTTGGGCTTCTCCTTGCTCTAAGTCTAGGTGGTTACTTCTTGTCCTGCCTGCCACAGAAATGGACACAAGAATACTTCCTTGCTCTGTCGTATATTTGAAGACCTTTTGTCCAGCCTACCTTCTGGATTATGCTTAGTAGTATAACCAAGTCCAGTTTCCCTAGTCTTTCCTCCCGGCTTGTTTACTTGTGTAGACCCTAATTATTCTTACTGAGTTCTTCTAAGTCTTGTCCAATGAGTTTATATTTTCCTCTTATTTTTCTCCGTCACTGATTTTATTGACTAGTGCCAAGTGGAATACTACTGCAGCTACATCCTGACCATCACAGAGCAGAATGGATAGACGATTTCACAAGCTTTGCAGGTTACATCTCTGTTTATACATGCGGTATGTGTTTGCTGTTTCTGCAATAGCAGGCCCTTTTTCACTCGCATTCAGTTTCTGATTAACAATGACCCAAATCCTTTTCTTCAGAACAGCACACATCCTGATAGTACTTCTGTGCACTGAGAGCAGATTCAATCTGCCATCAAAATGAAGGTACATCACAACTGGAGAACTTTGAGAGAAGATGATCAAAGCAGCTTCTGAAGATCAGCTAATCCTATTAGGAAACTTCAGATTGGATAAGAGTAGCTAAGTGGCCATATAGTAGAGATCTGTCATATCGCAAGTACCATAGAAAAAGGGAAAACAGATTTATTTTTTCTCTTTTGCAACATAAGAAATAGGGGAAATCAAATTAAATAGCAAGAGTCAGATTCAAAACAACGGGACATGGTTCGTCACGCACTGCAAAGTTAAGGTTTTAATATTTCTTGCCACAGGATGTTTTGGATGCCAGAAAAATATGCTAGTTCAGAAATGCAACCAAACAATTCACAAAGAAAAAGTATAAAGAGATCACCTTGTGCTTAGACAGTCCCTGAGCCAAAAGCTGTTTGAATCACAGAGAGTGTTCTGCTAAGCATTGCGGTATTTTTTGCTTTTTCTTCCGCTCTTCCCTTGGGATCTATCTTTGTCCACCTTTATAGATGAGATGGACCCACTGGTCCCTTGAACCGTTGGTTTGATCATGTCAATGGGTAGCTGTATATTTGTGTCTTCAGTGCATAGAAGTACTGTCAGAATGTGGCATTTCAGCTGTATTTCCCTATTCTGCTTAGGAAAATGTTGTGTAAAATAGTCAAACTCCTAACTAATGTCAAAATACATCACATCTATTGTTTCTCCTTTCTTTGCCAGACCTGTTGCCCTGCCAGAGAAATAAATGAGATAGATTGGCTTGACAGAATTTGCTCCTGACAAATCCATATGGGTTATTATTCAACATTTTGTTTCCATTTATGTGCTTGTAATCATTTATTCATTTAGCTGTTCCAGTATTTTTCTTGAAAACGGAACTGAGTAGATAACGTCTGTAGCTCCCTGATGCCTTTTTTTTTTTCCTTCCTTGAAGGTAGATGCCATATCTGCCCTCTATTTGTTTTCAGATATCTCACCTTTTTCTATTACTTTTCAATCATATCTGCTAATGACTGGGAGATTTACTCAACCAGCTTTTTAAAATTCTCTATGATGACATTGTGTCAAGACTAGTTGATTTGAAAATATCTGACTTCTCAAAATACTTTTTAACCTGTTCTTTCCCTACCAAAAGTAGATGCGTTTGCTTGTTTATTAGGACTAATTATACTCTCTACCTGATTGCAGCTGACTTTCATACCTTCTTAGAGCAATGTCTCAATAGCTTCTCATCTCAAGTGCTTAGTGGATCAATCTTCTCTTTGTCCTTCCTCTTATCTGTGAACATATTTCTAAACTTGACCATTAATAGAACGAACATTTCATGTGGCCCAACCTGCTACTCTTGTTTCAATGTGTTGTACTTTTAAGCTTGTCCTTAGTAATCTGACCCTGTTTCCCCTGCCTGCATACTTTGTTGTGACGTGTAAGATACATGAAGGACTCCTTACTTAGCCAATTCCTTGCAACACTTCATATGTTTCTTTCATGGTGATGTAGTTTATGTTGGTGCCTTTTTCCAGGAACCCCCTGCTTTTTAACCCCTTTCCTTCTTGACCTGTTCTCTCATGGGACCTCACATGACAGTTTTATGACTTTCTTCATTGACTTCAGAGTTTGCCTGTGATCATTCCACTGCACCACAAGAGCTTCTACATGCTCAGTTGCTGCTTCTATTAATGGGAGCTGTGTTGGAACAATGGCAGAAAAACTTTATTTTTTTCTGAATAACAATCATAATAACTACCTTGAGTCCAAGAAAGGATGAGTGCTCACTTTTGTCCAGGCCTAACTAACTATGCACAGGGCTGATAGGGGCTGCTCAGGTGCCTGAAGTTCAGCAGATGATTTCATCCCTGGTTGACAGTGCTGTAACCATACATGTGGTCAAGTGCTGGGCTGAATTCTGCCCCAACCTTTGGCCCAAGACTATCATGAATGAAATCAATACTGGACTTATTGTTATGTTCCATTACTTATTTTCTGTTTTCTGTTATTTATTTTTATTTAAGCACAAAGGTGGTAAAGATGTCACTATTCTGTTCTTTCTGGGGTAACTGCAGTAGAGCTGGGTAGCTCTCGTCTCTGAGAAACATTAACGAGAGAAAAACTGCAAGCTGGACAAAACAGATTTGCTTTGCTTTTGATTTTCCACTTGTCCCTATTTTTACAGTTCCTTCTTTGCTCCAGTGTGCATCCCCTCACAGCTTTTCTGTTGAGGTTGTACTTTTATTCCCATAATATCTTCACAGTTTCAGTTACATCTGCATGTGCCAGGGCATCATACTCAGAGAAGTATATGACAACAGCTACAGGATCTTGGATAGTCTCTGGTGAGTTTTTGTTAAATATTTTTCAGTCTATTGGAATTGTATAATACTATGCTACTTTGCTTCAAAGCTGTCTACTTCAGAGGATGCGCCAGCCATTTCAGAGCTCCCAGCATTCCTTAGCCAGATGTTTCACAGCAAAATATTTTCTCAGCTGGATAGGAAATCAGTGAAACTGCAGAAAGCAGTGGTGGGAATAATCAGCCTCAATGATACACTTATATTCTGATTTCACGTGGGAGAATAGCACAAAAATCTGAAATACAAATCCCCATCTTGCTTCTGATTTACCTTAATAAATTCCAGTTCCAGCATAGCAAATGTAAATTGACAAACATGGACTATACGGAGTGTAAAAATACGGAACATATTCAGAAGTTATTACAGCTCATCCTGCTTCCAATCATACGTTTGTTCTACTTTGGTATGATAAATGAACGTTCAGTATATATTTACAATGATATTTATGAATGTCAAAAAATTGTTGTTCCTACTGCAAGGATTTTATGGAACTGAGTTGCATTAGGCCTGAAATCATGACAAAGAGGTTTAAAGTGATTTTAATTGATTTTGATAAGGTATTGAAAAAGAAAAGAATCTGTAGTCACTTGGGGTGGCTCCTGAGCTGTATCAGTGTATATCTGTCACTGAATTCCCTGTCCCAAATGGTCATCTGAGTTAATATCATGAGCAAAATGGAGAGACCTAAAAGGACAACTCTGTTTTTGGGGTAGTGAGAGTGCGTAGTCTGGCTGTCTGTGCTAGAGATGACTAACCAATTTATATTGATCCTAAATGTACTGTGAAGAAGCCTATTTAGAAGGGAAAACTTATCTTTTTGTCCAATTTTGAAAAGAGAAAAATACAAATACTGATGAACTTGTAGACTTGTCTCGACTTTTCCCATTCAAAATCTGCCACAGTAAATTGGACTTCATTTCTCACAGTAACAGCTTGGGGGTTAGCCTTGTCATGTATCTTGGTTACATGCTTAGGTATACATATCAACAGCTTCAGCTGCTTTCCCTCAAAAAAAAAAAAAAAAGAAAAAAAGAAAAAGAAGAAAGGAAAAAGAAAAAAAAAAGGAAAAAAGAAAAAAGAAGAAGCAAACCTAGTCGAAGACAAGAGTGTGTTTCAACTATTTTTTCAGAGTTTTACTTCTAATATTTCAACTTAATGCTGGAAGCACAAGCCCTGGTTATGAAACATAGATAATCTATCACAGAAAGCAGTTATGTTTCATGGGAAATAGCTCCATGCTTTACCCTTGCAACAGCTTGCAACAAAAAAGGATTGTCTGGTATATATGATCCATCACTTTTGTCAGGGCTACAGTAATTATGAGTGATGCTACATTAATAGTTATAACCTCTTGGTAGCTGGCTGATATTAAAATCTCAAAAAGGGAAACTACCTGATTTTACGAATACCTTTAGTTACTGACCAAAGGCATACACTGCCGTTACAGAGAATTCTTTTCCTAAAGGTCACCTGAGAAAACACGTGCCCATGACTTCTGACAGCCATAGAAACCGAAAAAAAGGGTTTACCAAAATATTTTTCCTGGATGAACATATTCTTCCCATGCTTTTCTGATGACACTCTGAAGAAGAGGCACAAAAAATAGCACCCATTTCAATATCAAGTCCCCAGACCTATCTTACTTCACCTAGGAGTATTTCCATGACCAAGACCAGACTCACTTAACTTTTAAATTGTCACTGAGCGGTAGTATGTGCTGTCACTGAATCCTGAGCACTGTTTCTCTTTCCATGTGTACCTCCTTCTGATAATTGTGTCAACGTTTATTACGGTATTTCTGACCCGACATTTTTTACGAATCTGAATTCCAGCTGTATGCTTGTCAATGTATAGAGCCAAACGTGCTTCATTTATGTTCATGGAGATCTTATGTAAGTTACAAACGCCTCCTGTTTCTGTATGTAACTCTACCAAAGTCTCTGGGAGTACTGAGGATTTGGACATGACAGACCCATTCAGCAGTCCCAGTTTGGCTTCCTGGCCTTTTGGCCTCTCAGTACATATTTTTGTTCTTTTCATTAAACGCTTTCCTCGGGGCTAGACTCAGAATGTCATTTTGCCAGCTCCTTCCTATTTGTGTCGGTACAAATCCCTTTCATTACTTCTTCCTTTGGCACCAGTTAAGGCTGCTCTCGGGCTGAAAAGTCAGTTCCTGTGCATGCTGTAATCTTTTCCAAAGCCCTCACCATCTCCCTCCTTCTCCCTCCTGTCCTTGGGACACCAGTTCCTGAACAGGGTTCCTGGGACCCCTGGCTTCTGGTTCATGGGGAGCTGGCAGCGTGCTTCATTCAGGCTTGCTTCATTGTTTCCAGCTCTAAATTGCATTAGAAGAAGTTAAACTCCATTAATATTTTCCTAATATTACTTTCCTTCACACTCAATTGGTACTATTGCCAGAGGGATGTTATGCGATCCCCTTCAGGAAAGAAAGAGATCAGCACTTTTCCAGTTGGGAGTGGAACAGGAGGGAAATGGGAGCAAATGCGTGGCTGGGAAAAAGGGGAAGGAGGTGAAGAGCTGGACTGGGAGATATGCTCCCTGATGGAGATGGGAAAAGGCACTTTTCAGTCCTTCTACTAACAGGTCTCCTTGGTGCGCTGATGGGGAGCATGGATACCTGTCCTGTCCTGCAGTAGTTAAGACAGGAGGAAGAAATGAAAGAGGAGCTGTGTGCCTTCAGTCCAAGTAAGGACGAGGGGCCAGCCCCTTGGTACGGGGGCCTGGGACGTGGCAGTGTGACTGCGGAGGCACAACTGCTGTTTTATCTGCCTGAAAGCTGAAACATAAAAGGAGGAAAATCTTCTCTTTCAGGTTATCCTTAGTTCTCCTAAGTTATGCTCCTTCTGTCCAAGTTTGCACGACATTTCAAATAAGGTATATATACCCTATTTAGTAGGAATTGCATAATATTCCCTGTATTAATGACAAACCCCCAGATTTTCAACAGATTAAAAAAAATGCTCCAGCCACCTCTTATTTTTTCATGTTTAGGAACTGATAAACCTTGCCCTTATTTTCCTCAGCACTTCAGGCGCCCATGCCAAACACAGTTCTGCTGAAGCTGCAAGCCAAGGAAGGTGACAGTGACTAAGCTTGGATCCAAGCCATGGTCACCCATTTCTTACACTGGTGCTCGAGCTGCTTCCTTCCTGCAGGCTGCCTGTGCCTGAGGTTCCCAGGCATTCACCAAAATTTTACTGATGTTGCTTTTTATGTATACAGACACTTACTGCATGTAAATATTTTTTACCACTGAAGTTGGGAAATACTTTTCAACTGTATCATTTATATAGGCTGTTCTTTAGGCCGTGTGCTACATGTGATGCAGAGCTTGGCAACTGAGCAGTGACTGCATCAGTCATGTTTGTAGTCTATACAGAGCAGAGATCTACAGTGCCCAGCCTTTTCCCTGAGCGTCCTCTGGGGGATCCAGCTGTCCTTCTTCCACCAGGAGTCCACACCCAGCCCAGACAGGGGTCTCTGCAGGACGAGGGGAAGAATTTCTTCTTTGCAGGCCATGGAAGAGCAGCTGAGCTATCGCTGCCGCCTTTGGCAGCGCCACTTCCCCTCTTCAATCCCGTGCCCAGGGTGGTTTCCCTGCAGGGAAGGAGAATGCTCACCTTCCACGAGGCCTGTGCCTGGGAAAGCAATGGACAGGGTTTGGCGGGAAAGAATATTGCACATGGAGAAAGGGCTATGAAGATGTTTTGTTGTCTTGGGATGTTGTGTTGTCTTGGTGCCTTCTTGCTCTGTCTCTCAAACACCAACTATGGTATCAGAAGTCAGTCGGCTGCTGCAGGTTTGTGAAATCAGAAATGATGAGTATTTCCAAACCTCTCCAACCCTCCCCACCAAAAAGCCTATTTAAAGCAAGCAGGAAAAAAAAAATTACCTCATCAAAGCAGAATGTTTGAACAACCTGTCACATTCCTGTCCCTGAGCAGATGGTGGGGCCGTGTTCAGTGAGTGGATGATCTCTAGCTCATGGTGGGGAGAAGTCAGCAGCAATGGGAGCTGGATGCTAGTGTCCCTGTCACTCTTTGTGCTGGTGATCAAGAGGTCTAACCAAAGAGGTCTAGTCTATTCCTTGCCTCTTTCTGTTACCATGTGGCAGAGGCTGAAGGTTGTGTCAGAGCTGTCCTCACCTTTCCATCCTCTTAAGTCTACCCATTCCAGAGAAGAAGGCTCTGCCTGGCTGCTCACTGGCACCCCTCTTCTCCCCCAGTCCACGGCAGTGGCAGGAGCTGCCCCACTGGAGAGAGGGGGCTACTGTTGGGTGTTGGGTGGTTAGGCAGGTCTTGATGCCCACACCTCCTTAAGGGAATGTAGGGAGGTAGAGTTGAAGGTGCCTGTGGGCTGGCCTTCCTTTAGATAACTCTGGATAAATGATGTTACTCTGATGGGGTTAGTAAACTAAAACAAAATAAAAAGAAAAAAGAAAAAAAGAAGGAAAAAAAAGGGGAAAAAAAAAGAAAATAAGACCCCAACCAGATTCTTATCTTTTTCATTTCAATACGTTCTCTATTTCAAGAGCGTTTGGCCAAGTGTGGAGCAGATAAAAGGGGTATATATGAAGTGATAAAAATATTCCAAAAGAATTTTCAACCAGCAGTCAGAGAGGTGTCTTTTAGTGAGTCTAATCAAGAATTGGAGAAACAATGTATTTGAGTTTTGGTGACCTGACTCATGCAGTTAACACATTCTGAAACTGATTCAGGATAGGTTGTTAAATGGAATGCAAAATGCAGGTGTTTGAATGAGAAATACTTAGTCATCCCATGCTAACTCTGTCAAAAGTTGTTGGCAGATAAAGCAAATTGAAAGGTCATATCTAAATTCAGAGAAGAAGGGGAGCAGTCTCAGAGATAAAGCATTGGTAATAATGAGAGCACAGACACCCCAACATCAACACTGTGCAAAACCAAATGCAGAACAACAAAGGAGAAGAAACCAACACACTGCAGAAAAATATCCCTGAGCATATGAGGGGAAAGGATAACAAAGTGACTATTCATTTGCGTGGTCCCAAGCAACTTAAGCAAAGCACTGAAGAGAGCTCCTTGCCCAATGCTTGTAATTGTTTGTCTTGGCAAAAGTAGTATCCTATGCTGAAGATGGATCTTGGCAAGTGCTGCTGCATAAAGAAGATTTTTCTGGCCACATTTGGGATCTCTGTTGCAGGGACATGTAGCTGGCCTGACAGATGGGCTGCAGCCATATCCTTGCCTGTCAGCTTGAAAGTCTCAGGGAAACAGATTTGAATAGAAATAAGGGGAAATGGTTAAAAAGTACCAACCATGAGACACCTATCGGCCTGCACTGGGCCACCATTCAATCCAGAAAATATAGAAAAGCCCATACCAGAAGATAATAAATAATTTCAGAAACTATCTAATTTTGTAAGAAAAATCCAAGGCTTTTGGTTGTGCAAAAATCCTTCGGCGTACACAGGCAGAGGCATTGCATGCCAGGGTTACCTCAGTGTGCACCGGCCACGTCATGCATCAACAATGTTGTGAATACAACTCCTGGGATAAAAGAATAAATTAAAGCTAGCAGCTCCAGAAAGATTTCTGCATGTACAAGTGAAACTGCGCCTTTGCAGCTTTCTCCAACAAAGAAACTGTCTTCTTATCCAGTATGGCATGGCGATATTTTGTCAGCATAGAAGAACAAGAGGTGTAGGGATGCTCAAAAAGTTTGCCACATTTTTTTTTTCTTGCTGACAAATATCGCTGTATGGAAACTGAAATGTCTGCAGCAACATATTCAAGACTTTTGTTGCAAGGCATGCGCAGTTCTAGGACAGAGTGACACAGAGAGAGACTGAGTTAGTGGGAGAGAGAGACTTGGTGGTGGGTGGAACACCCACGTGAATGTCACTTTGGGGTAGGTCTGCATTTCTTTCACACTCCCATGTTTGTGATGAAAAAATTATGAAGGCTATAAAATTTCCAAGAAACAAGATTTCACAAGATAATTTAAAATCAAGGTATACCCTTCCACCTATTTCTCTTTCCTCTCACCTTAATTCTCAAAAATCCTGAAAGCACTGAGAGAAGTATATATAAGAGAATATATAATGCAGAAAGGCAGCTGAATCTCATCTACGTGTTCCCTGGGATCAACAAATATCATGAGATTACACTGGATACATACTGGAGAAGATGTATGTGCTGGAAAGTATACACCTGCCAGATGTGAGCAGAGATACTCGGAGTCTGAGGAAAAGAAGTGGTTTCTTGCAACAAGTTAGGAACAGGTTTCTCCACTGCATACTTCCAAATTATATTTTATTGCAGGCTTGTGAGTTTCATGTTTGTTTTTTTTTTTTTTCTTTGATTTACAAATCTCTCAGAATATTTTCACTGTGGATGCTGATCAAATACATTCCATTCAGGGGAGGCTTAGGTTTTTTAATTGCTTTGCATGGACCTTTAATCTAAGCATTCTGAAGGGCATAAGGATAGCACTTTGAAGACCACCACTGATGTCAAATCATGCCTACTCTTTAGCTAATAAAATGTCAAAGCTTAGTTCGTTTTCAAAATTGACTAGACTCAATTGGCAAGAGCTCCATGAAGCAAACAGGAAAATGCAGTTAGTCATTCTTGAACAAGGAAACACTTCCACAAAAGGCACGAGGGCATCCAGCACAATATTTCTTTTTAAGAAGCCAGTGAATAATAGTGACTATACCTCTGGTTTTATCTCAGTTGGTTTATATTTTACTCAAGTGTCACTGTGCGAAGCCTGTTTGCTTCAGTGAAGCATCAAGACTTATTCTTAGACGCTGAATAATATATCCTGTGAATGTTCTCTGAAATCCTTAACTCTCCTGTATTAGCCAACAGTTTGTATATCTCCTGCAAAGCAGCACACTCACTGTTATGTCTGCTGGAACCTGGGTACCAGATGAGAAGGTATCATGAAGCTTGTTATTCACTGGAGGTAATTTTGTGCATGTTCTTCTAGGATTACTAGGCAATACCGATATTTTATAATGAAATTATCATCCCAGGCCTATGCAATTTATTGCCCCAATCTCTGAACTACAGTGTGGTGCCATTGGTTTTGTTAGCCAAAATTTGACCCACATCCATCTCCCCTTTGAAAAGGCCTTTGTGGATCCCTGAGGGATATATTATTAAGTTATATCTTCATAGGGCTCTAACAAGGCTTTTAAAGAAAAGAAAATACCACCCCATACCTCTTCATTGTTGTGTGTTTTAATAAACTAGTTCTGCAGAAGCTAATAAACTATGGTAGAGAAGATACTTCCTTTCACTACCAAAGCTCAATGGAGAAATGTCTCATCCTGCTGATTTCTGTGTTTTATTTTTTTGAGCTTCCAGCTGTTCTGAACTATACCTTTCAACTCAGTGCTGTCTTTATCTTTGGTCCTTTTGCTGACCTGCAAGAAAACTGATACTGATTTAGGTCTGTTGCTTCGACATCCAGCTCAAATACCCGATGAACATTTGGCTGTTGCTCACTGCTGTGTCTGTCCCTCTTTATCTGTAAGTGCTTATGTGCTTTAACTGAAACAGAAACATTTCAAGAGAAATCTCCAAATGCAGGATCAATGAGCTACTCATTTCGGCAGCAGGAACAAGGAAATCTAGCATCATTGTAGTTGCAATGAGAGAGCTATGAAGAGGGATTTTATTTCTCTAGCTGATCCAATTGTAAATCTCATAATTTCCTCATCTGATTGCTGAAAAATGCTCAGGGAGGTGGTGTGTGTGCCCTAATCTATCACTGCATCACCCCAGGCGCTCATATTGCAGCAAAGCTAATTATCATTTTTCCAGCAAGATGGCATGACCTCACATTTGTTTATTGGAGGAAATATAAATATGGCATTCAAAACAAAAGCCTTACATACATATTATGGTATGAAAAAGTAAGGGATAGGGGGGAAGGAGTGAGGAAGGAAAAGGGAAAGATTCCCTTTTTACAAGGTTTATAGTTTCTTGGATTGTGCTGTAAACAGTAAGATAATTTTCTCCTGTGCATTGTGTGACATTTTACACCTAGTGATATTGTGGCATTGGATGTGCAAAACAAATCTTGTATTGTAGGAAAATGACCTCAAAGGGATCTTTTTATGCTCTCTTGATAGCTCAACGTGTTATGTGATCCTGAGAAATTAAATTTATATAGGGCAACTGGCGCTGCCCGGAATAAGCTGCCTCGATTCTGCTACTGCAAACACTCATGTGCATGTACAGGCACACCAGTGCTCTCACAATTCATGAAATCCAGAAAGCTTTACTTAATGTTCTCATTTCTGTTTGTTTAATTTGTTAGCAGGGAGAGATCCAATCAAGGTGGCAGTTTGGTTGTTTTCTCTAGCGTATTCCTGAGCAGACTGAGCGTAGCAAACACGGCTTGTCACATACCTCCCCTGGCATGTGAAACTTGTGTTTCATGTATCCCACTAGAATTATATCAAACATGCTGTTCTCTGGGAGATAACATACTTATTCTAAAACATACCAGATTATCAATATCTACTGGCACACACAGGCTTCTTAGACAATAACAGAACAATAACGGCTCGGTCCCTGCAGCTCCCCCTGCGTACAAAACTGGACTTCTGTTCTGTCAGCTCTCTGGGAGGAAGCCTTTTTAATGATAAATCACAGATGATGGGATTGAAAGGATCGAGGCATTGCTCGTATCCAGCCCCTTGCACTGAGGAGGGTAGGACCCCGTGGTACTCAGTTCATTGTGGGCATCTGACCTTTCCTTAAAACTACTGAGTGCCTGTGCCATAACTACCTCATTAGTCAAAATGTTCCACCAACTTTACTGACAAAGAAGTTTTCCTAGGATGTGAGTGATATATGCCTATTTTTCATCAGTAGCCTGCAGTGTGTTACTCTTGTGGAATCCAGCATGAGGCATTATTTTTCTTCCTGTACTAATTTTCCTACCCCGGATAATTTGACGAGATCAGAACAGGCTGAGTGACAGATGCTGAAGGGATGTGAGACTGAAAAGGTCACAAATGAACCAGTCCCAGCAGCACTGAGCCCTACAAGAGATCCCCATTTGATCCACTGAAGCATGATGACAAAATTTATGAGTGTTTCTTTTTCCTTTGCCATTCCTCACTCCCATTACAGCCTCAGTTTTCCAGCTGAGGAACAGAGAGCGTGTCCCATGACCAAATAAGCACCACCCCCCCCCGCTGTGCTGCTGGCTGACAAACACCCACCCAAGCGACTCGGTGAATAGGTGTCTTCCTAGTGTATGGCTCCATGCGCCTCAGAAATAATCTGTGAATGATTCAGGAACTGGGAAGAATCTCAATTCTGTGGCTTTTTAGTTCCCTCAGTTTTGGTATCACACTTCCTTTTATGCATATTTTAAAGCTCTGCAATTTTAGCCTAGCATATGTATTCTATTTTCAATTTATATTTCCTAAAATAAAGCTCATACACACTCTTTTAGTATATAAATAATATTTGGCACATCTACAACCTGGAGTGATTCATCTAGCAGGTAGAAACACGATAATACTTTTATAATATAAAATCAGTGCAATCTTTATAAGGCCCATTCCATTCGGTAATGCCTTCCAACTACCCTTAAACTTTATAAGAAATGTGTGACATCTTTAAGTTTGAAAAACAAGTTGAGGAATAGGACTTCAGAGGACAAAAAAGAAGAGAGACAACATCTTGTAACCGTACCTGCACCTACAAAAGTGGTTAGGCATGAATGCTTTCAGAAGAAGAGTAGTTTCTCTGCTGCTTTTTTTCATAGCATTTTTTTTGGGAGTGGAAGAAAGAGAAAAGTATTAGATAATATCTTAGTTCTCTGCTAAATTCTTTAAATGTTACATTTGTTGGAGAACAGGAATATAGGTTGTGTTTGAAAAACGACACCAACATTTACGTGTTTTTTGTAAATGGACTGGAGCAGCTGTTTGCTTGTGAGGTAACTCTTACCCTTTCCCTGTCATTTAGGATACTGAATTTCTTGTGCCAAGGACACCTGGGAAAAAGTAAGGAGGGCTCTAATCTTTGGCACTAGTTTATCAGTTCAGTTCTACTTTGTTGCAAATGTCTGATTTTGAGCATGCAGCTCTGCTGCTTACCATATGACTTAAGCCCTTACTTTCCAGCAAAGGAGCATCTTTAAGGAAGACTTACTCCAATTTTCTAACGTGCGTTTACTTGCTTTGTTGAATCAGGATCTGTGATTCAGGTTGTGAATCCGTATTTTCCAGCAATGGCAATAAAGAATGATGCAGTTAGAATCATAGGCAGACTCTCATAGGATCAGGTAGGCTAATGCATTCAGCTGTATCGATGGAAAATAAAGTCTCCGACTGATAAGATCTGATATTTCATTTGTCATTGTTCCCCCTCTTTTTCCTTGATAACAATAGATATGACTAGTACTGGTCTTTTCTTTCATCATGAGCTTTATCAACCAGCAATGGGAAGGTACTTCAAACACAATACGAGGTCACAGAATTTAGCTATCTCTGAATAGAATTTAAATCATTAAAAGAAACAAATGTGCCAAAAGAAGCATCAGTGTTTCTTTTCAATTTTATAAAAATAAAAGAAAAAAATGCCATGTTCCCACTCTGTTTTAGTCAGCTAAACAACAAAAAGAAAAATAATCAGTCTGTACTCTCTCAACCATAAAACATTTTATAGCTAGGAAAAACCAGAAGCCTGACACATTTGGCAATTAGTGCACAGAGACATTAATTCAAAACTCATTCAATTTTTCTCCCATTACCACTATAAAAAGGTAATTTACGTAGGTTTGAACAATATATTCCAAACATAATATGAACCTGAGAAATAAATATCACTAACAACCAGACTCGGAAAAGTCTGTGCTCATTGCTTGCAAATTTATTGTACTTTTTTTGATGGTGTTTCATTTCTTCTTGACTGAGCTGCCCATCAGCTCCCTGTAATTTACAATGTGATGTCAGACAAAGTAAACATGCATAAACGCCACTATGCAACTTGCAATTGTGTGGGTCCAGGGCAGTTTAAAGAGAGTTTCTTTCGGCCAAAATACTCATCAGTCCCCCCTTCTCTCGTGCAAGCCACTTCTGCACAGTATTGCAGGTTGAAATTCATAACAAAGTGAGGAAGAGCTGCCGCATGCAAAATGGAGTCATGTCTACTTGCATATTGCTAGCACCCACAAAAATCCACTGCAGCCCCTCTGAACACTCCCTTGTCTTGCTGCTTACCCCAAAATGCCTTCACAAATATCCTCTAGAAATGCCTGGTTCCACCTCTTGTCCAACTTAAGACAGCTGAGGACCCTCTACACCCTGAAGAACAGAACTAAGGTACATTTGAAAAGACACGATGGCTTCATGCGATAACAAGTCTGTCTATATTCTACAATGCAAACAATGGAAAAATCCTACCTCAGACTATGTCATCACATGTTCTTTCACCAGGAAGTTCAGAGAAAGGTGTTTAGGAGCTAAGAGCCCTGGCTCCTACTAAGATGAGGTAAAAGAGATGGGGTAAAAAGCAATGTGGGTTCTGGGATGGGCTCGGTAGGAAATCTAGGAGCTCCTGAACTCTGGAAAAAGGCCCAAGCTGACCTTCTGTAAGTTTCCAAAGATTGGAATTGCCACTGCAATTCTAGCTGAGAAATGACTTTTTAATTTTGCAGCGTGTAGGCTCTGTTTCAGAGCAGGTATGAAAGACACCTGTTCACAGCCAAGTCAAGATATAGTCCTTATAGGAATAAAGTCAGATTTACTCAGATTCAGCATGCTGCAGGCTGTCTAAGAGCTATTCATTACTTCTGCAGCATTGATATCCAGACAGGGAACATACATTTTGCTGGATTTTATGGATGTATATACTGTCTGTTTAGACATAGAGGTAATTAATTTCTTCTTGAACTTAAGTTGTATTTTTTGGTAAAAAATAACTCATGTATTATTTCTAGTTTATAATTATAGGGTGTTTGCGTATGCATTTCTAGCTGCTTAGGAGTGCAGTCTAAATGCTTCTGGAATTAAATCTCTTCCAAGGGCATTTTTTCACTCTGATCATATCGTGAGAACAAAGGGAAATTTGTATCTATCATATTTAAACAATGGTGAAAATAGTGTGAAGTACATAAGCATGAATTTGGAAGGGAAGCAATTTAGCAGCAAACCTTCTGTGTAAAATTATCTTTGATCTTTCAGAAGGCATAAGATGGCTGCAGTTGCGTGCAAGAATCCATTTCGTGTGGTTTTGAAAGTATTGTAAATTAACGACGGAGGAAACTTGAGGACAATGAAGAATCCACAGCCAAACTAAGTACTAAAAAAACAGTCACAGGGAGCATTAGTGTAGTAGCATTTTCTAGAGACCTGGATACACATACACTCATTTGCACTGCAAAGCTCTGTAGGAAGAACACTTGTAAATACGTAGATGACATTTTCAGTCAAAATGTACAAAGGACAATGGAAGTTACAGAACATGATCAAAAATTTAATTTACAAAGTTATTTAGGCCCCTAATCACGGACCCTCAACCAGTTTTGGTAGACTTTAGATGTGGACCTGATGTGGACCAACTTGTGGACCTGAATTTGGGTTTTTTTGGTCACTGGAATGCCACTGTTGCAATTTAAGGGAATCATTCCTGCTTCCGCTCCTGCCTTGGTTATTCGAATTTTCATTGACTATGAACTTTGATTTTCCTTGGACTGGCTAAGGGCAGCAGGGCTATTTGCTGTATTTGCCAATGCGGTAGCCACACCTTTGCTTTTTTGCTGTGATTTGACTTCAGTTCCCCGATCTCAACACCTTGTAGGATTTAATAAAAATCAGGACAACAAAGCTCTTGCATCCTGGTGAACAAGTCCAAGGCAGATGAACGAAAGTAAGTTTGAAGCTAGCTTAACGAAGAACTCCTAGAGCCTTTTTACTAGTGTAAAACAGCAATACATCAAAAAATTGTAAACGTTCATTCAAAACTACCTGAGCTTTGTCCTCTTTCTCTCTGTGCAATAGTGTGAGATAAGTTTCATACATATTCTTGGTGTAGCAAATGACCTCATCACTGTCATTTTTTACTTCATTTGTAATTCCAACCTGTCTACTGGAATTTTAAGTCTCTCAGCATTTCACAAAACGCACAGGAGCAAGTCTGTGCCCTTGGAGTATTGGTGGCTCAGTGCTTTTTATTTTATTTTAGCCTATGGATTGGACACCAAAACTGTGTCTGTGTAACACCTATGTAACTGTGGCTACGTAACGTCTGCCAGTCAGAGCCAGTGCCAGAACCGTGAGCGATGGTCTCAGGGCTAGCACAGCTCTGCTCCCACCAGGGAAGCATCTCTCCAGTCTGCTGCGTTCCCCCCTCTGTCATCTCCAGGGCAATTCTAACTTGGACGTGCTTGTTCAACAACAGATGGAAATGAAGGTGAAGAGGAGGGTAAAGAGTCAAAAGAAGTTAAAAATATTGTAATCTGACACAGAAGGATTGTGCTGCTAACATTAAGAGACAACACAATCTGAATAACAGAACCTGAGCAGCATTAGCACTGCCTGAAGGGGAATTCACTCTGTCTCCCTCCCAGACATGCATAACGCACGTCTGCTGATTTTTTAATTTGAATTTGTCATTTTCTCTCCCTTGTACTTCATTGGCAGAGCAAGTAATAATTATGAGTTTTGTGACATGTAACTAACTGTATCAACTGTTTAATAGCTTAACGTAACATCTGTTAGGTCTTCATGCACCAACGCCACGTAGGATGTTCTGTGGGACGTAATTATGGATTTAAAATTTGTGTGCCAAGGGCTCTGGTAACTCTGTATGGTTCAAATTTTCCCTGATATCATGACTTACCATTACCTATATTAATTAGTAATATTAATAAGTCACACACATTTTTTATGCTGCCACTGCTGTGGCAACCTTCAACTGATGAAAGTGCAACATGTGTAAAGATGTGCCACCTTCTATTTCAGCCTCTAACAGGAAGACCTGCTTCAGTAGAACGGTATGTAGGTACCATCCATGGAATAGCCATGTTTACTTCAGTGAAGCAGGAGATTTCTTCAGAGCAGATGTGGTAATTTAGAAACCGTTCTTTTGACTATATGATGCTAAGATGCTTAACGTTTTGAAAAGCTACTCCAATATTTGTGCAAGTACCAGGACCAGTTTACAAAATCAAAGGCTGTGTTTTCAAATCTAGTGGACAGCCTGAGAAGTTTGTGAAACATGGAGTCCAGAAGCCATACATATTTGCTCTGTGAGCTAAATGACCACTTGAAGCTTTTCCCTGGTATTTTTGAGATCCTGTGCTCTCATAAACTGTTCCATGATATTATGCAAAGGGAGTGTTAGTCTTTGCTCTGCCGTAATAAGAAGTCCCTGCAGGATGTTGTCGGGTTTGTTAGAGCAGATAGACAGAGGGCCAAAGTCTGGAATTTTTAATGACAGGAGTATTTAGATACTTAAATACCTTGTGAGGTCTGGGCTGAGTCCTTTGAGTGAAACTATAGACATTACAGTCACAAGACTGTCACATAAACACAAGCTCCAACTCCAGATGTCAGCTCCTGATTATCCTTATTATAGTCAATACCTGACTTCAGGTATTGACTATATTTATTCTTCACTGGCCCTGCATCTGCTCAGTCACAGCAACTTATCCAGTGCTGCCTGGCATGGGGCTGAAAAAGGAGAGAAATGAATTCTGCAGCGGTCGCTAGTTATCTTCACAGGAGACAAAACAGAGCTTTTGTTCCCCATTTCAGACTATGTGGATCCAACAGTTGCCATAATAATTAATAACCCATAATAATTAATAACCCTTTGACAACTTGCCCATAGCATCAGCTTTTTTTTTGCACTCACGCTACACAGATGTGCTCCTTCTTGGTGGCTTGATGGGCCAGAAGAAGCTGCTTCCCTTTGCTTTTCCCCTGCAATGTTTGGCAGGCAGCTAACACAGCAGTGCCTTCATGGTGTCTCAGCCTGCCATCGTGCATTACTTCCCTGTCCTCTCCTTCAACTCCCTGCTCTCTTGTAGCAACATTAATCTGGTTTCCCTGCTGTGAATTTGCATTTAGTTTTACATTATTATTTTTTTTTTTAATTAAAGCACACATTTAAGCACAGTAAGATGACTGAACCCAGAAAATGTTTGCTGTGAGCTACAAAAATTCTTCTGTTCCCTAAGAATTCAGATCTTCACAATTTCGTGATTTTTACATCTATATTCCTAATGAAGAATATATATATGCAGGACTTTAAATACGGCAGTGCTTGGACACAAGCCCTGGTTTCTTTTTCTTTCTAAGGAAACCCTGGCTTTCAAGTGACAATTCTACACATTATAATAAAAAAAAATGTACTCATACCAGATCTAACATGAGACGTGTGTACAACCATCCAGCGCAATAGAGAGAGATGTTATCTCAATCCAAAAGATGAAAGAGTTGTTTCTGCCTACCACTATGCCTGGGTTAACAAGCCCTGGTTTTCCATAGAGAAAATGAATTCAGGGCAGAACTGCACTGATGTGGTTACAATACTTCAGGAGTCAATGGCATCTTTTGGGGTGTTTTGTAGGCTTGGACTTGTGAGTCTGTATTCCCAACCCTTGTGCGGGGTTTTACAGTACATAAATAAATAAGCAGTTTCAAAGGGAACCAACAGGTAGATTGAAAGATAGATAATGCTCATACAGTAATTTTTGAAAGGTCACGTGGTGCAATGCCATTTCTCAGTCAGGCATGTATCACCAAGCCTTAGCTAGAGTAAATCAACACAACCCTACTAATGGAAGTTATGAGGACCTGCAGTTCTAGCAGGTTTATCATTACTTTTAGTTTACTGCTTTGTAGGTAACTTTTTCTTCTTTTCAGGAGGAGCAGGTCCTGGTGGGGCAGTTGAGCAGGAGGAAGAAAGTGTATCTCACCTTATCCTAAGGGTTAGAGTCTTGATCTGAGACAATGCCTTCAGCTTCCTCCATAGTCAGAGTAGCAACCTCCAAATTGTGGGTGATGCCACTTACAGCAAACCTCCACTTTAGGATGAAGTGAGGCATCCTCTGGCAGTGCCTGTCCTTCTCTACTGGTTATAGAAGAAACTTAGGAAAGTAACTTCAGGCTAGATGTCTCCTTTTTGGACAACCAAAATTAGGCAAGAGGGAGAGTACTCAGAGCATTCTCCATCCCTGGCTGCACAGACACAGAGCTCCAGTTGTTCCTGCTGGAAGCTGTGGGCTACAGACCCACAGGCAAACCCTTTTCTCAGGGGGCTGGTTTAAGACACAGCCTGCTGGCTTGCTGATTATAATACAGGTGTAGCAGCGGGTTCACATGCCATCCTCCTAGGATAAGGCTGCAGCAATTGTTTGTGTTAATAGGGTTTTAAATTGCGTGAGGAGGCACAAAAGGTGCCTGAGAACCGGAGATAGAGAGGTGAAAGAATAATGCAAATACGGCACTCTAATGATTGAATTTTACTTCTTGCAGTGGTCTTAGCTCCTTGGATGGAGCAACAAAGAATGTGAGTGATCCTTTATGTTATACTTCAGTCTGCACTGGCTTTGTGAAGCTCTCACTTTAAGATATGCCCCTAAAGATGTTTTTGATTACATCATGGAGACCTGTACAGGGTGCCTTTCTCTTTTTGATCATGATGGTTCAATCAGATTTAGCTGCTGCACAGCGGATGCTTATAGTGTTTGTATTTCCCTGCACTGGCACATCTAATTTAAACAAAAGTAATTCCACATGGTGCAAGGGTATTTCTAAAGACAGACTGTGATGGAGAGAAAAATATGTCTTCATTTCCCACAGAAAAAGGTGTTTGCGATAGAGACATCTGGAAACATGTCTCGCTGGACACCTGATTTATAGGATCAGAAAGAGATACGACATACTGATTAATGGGAAAACGAGATACTAATTCAATTTTTAAAGAATAGATGTTTGGAGATTTTTAGATTGCATTACTATAGTCATCTGTTTCCTTTTATATCCTACAATAAAAAGCCTGCCAGATACTGTAGTGTGATGTAATTTGGCGGGGATGTTATCTCATCTGATGTCTTGAAGCTGAAGTCATTTATTTAGACACTGGGAATTAGCATCTAGCTAATCTCGTTTCCTTAATCCACTGCCCACTGATGCAGCTACATTATATGGATCTAGGAGCTCTGCAGGTAATATATACACAGGACACATTAGTGACGCTGAACAAATTGATGTGAACTATAACCCTACATGTCAAATAGCATTCTACAAATAAGCATTTGCAATAAATATATCAATTTCCATAATTTTATAATTTTAAAGAGTCATTCAAACACATGTCCCTGGACAGCACTTTCATGTTTTATGAAGTACACTTGTTTAGACTCCAAGCATGATTTTTCATTTATTTCCAGAATAGCTTTTTTCTTTTATTGTTAAACAGAAATGACAGAGATACAGAAAATGTAGATAAACATAACTGAAGGATTGTGGTCAAAGCCACTTACTGATATTTAGTAGGTCTCTTTTTTTCTTTTTACCCAAGTTTCTATTTTCCATGCGTTGTCTGATAAAATGTTTCCCTTGCTCTCCACAGAAAAGTATGGTAAAACAAAATTTTTGAAAAAGCCTGCTCTAAGGCTTGCCAGGCAGTTAGACTTGCCTCCATGTATTGTGCTGACAGACCTAACACGACAACTTTGCTTAAATTAAATTCTGCACTGTGATATAAAAGCATGAATCTATCAAAATTGAAGTGACGGGGATCATTATTACACTGAATGTAGTAAGAAAAAAAAAAGACCCACAGTGAAAGGGAAAAGAATTTGTTCCACAACGACAGGATGAAAAGGAGGTTGGAAAGCTAAACCTGTGATAACGGAGAGCTTCCCCTCGTTTGTTTTGCTGTTACCCGAGGACATGCAGAATAGTGACTGTTGGGTGTCTGAGCCTTGTGTATGACCGCAGGTGTCACGATTCTCGCTCTCTGTTTCTACATTGATGTCCTCACAGCCAGCAGGAGCCTTGCAGTGTAGCTGCAGTGAAAGGCAGTTTCTGCCCAGACCCTGTCGCTCGGGTTTGACTGGTGGATGGAAAGGGGGAGAGGAGCAGCTGTCTGCATGTGACGTTCCTGGGAGGGAGGGAGGGTGAGATGGTTCCAGGCACAATCCGTACGAAGTTTTGGGAAGCTTGACCCAAGCCAGGCTTTGTGAAATTATGGTATAGTGGTTCATTTTCTGAATTTTTTTTTTCACAGCTTCTATTCAGAAATAGCATAGCGAAAAAAACGGTTCTTCTATGGTGGTTGTGTTGAATTTTATGGAAAAGATTAGCCCATGAACAAAACATGTCTCTGTTAAGTCAAATAAATTTAAATTTATCTTAATTTTTTGGAGCAAGGCTCTTTTCAGTGGTTCCCAGTAGCAGGACGAGGGGTAATGGGTACAAGCTGGAACATAGGAAGTTCTGATCGAATATGAGGAAAAACCTCTTTACGGTGAGGGTGACAGAGTACTGGAACAGGCTGCCCAGGGAGGTTGTGGAGTCCCCTTCTCTGGAGACTTTCAAGACCTGTCTGGGTGCAGTCCTGAGTGATGTGCTCTAGGCAATCCTGCTTTAGCAGGGGGTTGGAATAGATGATCTCTAGAGGTCCCTTCCAACTCTGAAATTCCATGATTCCGTGACTGACTAGCTGCATTCTAGTTGTTGGTTTCTGCAAGGTTTTCTGTGAGCTCTGCTTAAGGCACTTACACAATGCTGGAGTCAAGGTGTTGGACTGGCTGAGTTGGAGAATGTGTGATAACTTGCTTTGCTAAGCCGGACGTGTCCTGCACGTTTTGTGTGTATCTGGTTATTTCTGGGGATTTCTCTTGCCATATTTTCCAGTCTGCCCTTGAGCTCCTGTAAACTTTGAACATCCTTTGACAGAGCGATTCATTGCTCTCCTGTTCCTTGGTTTCTGTTTTCACTGATCCTACTAACATGGTCTGGTGTTCCCTAGTTCTTCAATTGGTTATGCCTGTATCAGTTTTGGTGTGATATGCTCAAAACAGAGGATTACGCTGTTCTAGCAGTACTCCAGAGAGCCCCAAACTGGCAGTGAGCCTTGCTTCCATGAGCTCATGGTTATCACCACCCCTGTGCATGTGTGGGGTGGGCGAAGAGGGCAGGGAGAGAGTGGGAGGGCTGCAGACCTTCTGGTGCTAATGTGGATTGCATGTCTCTGGTCACACAATGACAGAGCCCTCTTGTCTCCCCCGGCAGCGCTCGGCCCTGCAAACAAGTCTTCAGACATTTCGTTTGGAAGATCAACTGTCTGTTGATCATCATCTCTGCTGTTAGAGACGATGCAACAAAAATTTAGGGGTGTTACTTGAGTGCAGAAAACAATGCCTAGGTCGACCCCTGAGTAAAAAAAAGTAACATGAAGCAATTTTCAAGCTTTTTCCCCTTTCCCTTTTGTACGATATTTTGTTTGGTTTGAACTTGCTGACCTTTCTTGTGCATTTGCCTGGTGATCTTGCTGGCGGCTTTAGCTTTCTGCTCCTTTTGCCTCGGTCATTCTCCTCCAGGGGAACCACTCACTCCCTAAAGCTCCTTGTCTTCCCCATTTTCCTGCAGCGTTTCCTTTCATTTCTTCATTTCCAATAAGGAATTACTATTTGCCACTGAAGCTGTGACTGTATGATATGGAAGTCCACTTCTAAATCAGATCCAAGAATGCTTCTGCTCCTACAGAAACTTAGCTCGAAGGACGGCCTCTGGAAGGGTAACAGGGTAATATTATCCTTTATATTGTGTGCAGCCATTTAAAGTATTTGCTCTGTTAATAACTTCTGTGTTGCTCAATGCTACTAAAATGTAAAGCTCCTGTAGAAAACACCTGCAATGGTCAAAGCCTACACGAGGTGGCAGTACTGGTATCACATTGGTTTTCTTTTTTTTTTTTGGGCTTACTGGTTTCCAGAAAATCTCCCTGTAAATTAATTGATTCATGTCAGAAGTGGGCAAGCTTGCAAACAAGTCCATCTGGTAAGCAGCTTACTATATTTCTATATAAATAAAGAAGATCATCCAACTTTTCTAGGGTCACTCCGCCCCTCAGATCACGAGAAAGTCTGTTTTCAATGCAGAAAAATTCAGATCTGTGCAATGCTCCAAACGCATAGCTGAGCACATCCTGCCTGGCCAGACAATGATGTGCAACTGCAACACCTGATGACTCGGGGCAGAGTGAATCAGGGCTTGTACAAAACCGAGCACGGATCTACTGGGCAACCCGGGTAAAGTCTTTTTCAACTTCATGGAGATGAGGGCAACACTTACTTCTGTTAGACCAAGTCCCAGAGACTAGGGCCTTAGGATGGGAATTAAATGGGGTTTAAACCATCTACCACCAGAAGAAAAAGTCATTTCATCTTATGTATGGCCCTGTTTTCATAAAATGCTTTAGCTATGTGGATAAAAAGCTCTACATCAGAACCAAACAGTTACTGCAATCAATAAAGTCAACAGAGAAAAACTAAACAAGTTTCCTGGTGCATTTTCTTCTGCCTCCTTCTGCTTTCTAAGATTTTGATGCCAAATTGCTTTTCTCAGGTGAGATTTTGTTATTGCTGCTTTTTAAACAAATGAACCAACTGGCAATGTGGCTCATCTTCAGGGAGACTGAGGCCTGTGTTTCACCTAAAAATATCTGAAGTGTGTTGCAACCAGCAATGAGAAATCCCCTGCATTTACCATCCTTGTTTTACACGCTTTGAAAAAATGAGAAATTAGCATTCCCAGGCAGATCACTCAAAGACAGGTTTTTTTCCTATGTCTGGGACTGTCCTGGCAGGATATGCCTGGCAAGATGTGAGCAGATCTGTGCACGTGAGAGTGGAAGGGGTGCAAGGGAGGCATGACACCTGGGGTGTCACCTATGGGACACATGCGAGGTGGCTCACCCATGGCAGCTCTGAAAATCAGTGACCCCGTCTGCTCTGTGAGCCCCAGCTTCAAAGTGCGGCCGGTCAGGGGATCACGACTCCACCGTGTTGTTGCAGAGAGGAGCTGGGTGACTGTACTGTGTGTGAGGTAACAGCCTACTCGCAGGGAATGTAGGATGGGACTCAACCACATGAGTTTTACAAACATTGCCCGCAACTGAGCCTATTGGCTCCACTTGGTTTCCCTGAGCCTACCCGCTCCAGCTCCATCCTATCTGTTCTTCCCTGGGTATTGCAGGTTGGAGAAGGACATTGCTATGGAGAACAGATGCTGCTCATGGACTATTCAGCTCAGGCCATTGTAGGCAGCCTCTTGGCTACCCTGGGGATTAACAACAGGAAAGCCCAGCAGCCGGTAACTCGCCAAAACCCCTTCCCAGGGCTCTGTTTCTGCAGCTGCAAACCAAGTCAGCCAGCAGGAGTATGGTTCCCAGAGGAGATGCTTGGGAACAAGACCGTAAGGAGGGACGTGCAGATGGGCCAGGGACAGCTCTGAGGCCCTGTGATTTGAGGATATTCTGCATTCTCTCAGATGCCTGTGCTTTCCACCTCCTGAATGTGCTCCAAGATTTTGTGCTGCTTTTCCTATCTCCAGAGCAGATTTAGGATAGAGCCATGCAGATATAAAGAGAGTGCACAAAAAAAGACCCAAACCTTTGGAGCTATTTGGTGTCTGAACTTCCACTGAAGTCAATGAGATATGATCCTTTGCATCCTTTTCACTGTTTGGGCATAAGGATTTTTACACTGAAGGATTATTATACGACTTGAAGTAGAATCCAAACCAGAAAAAGAAAAAAAAAAGAAGCTTCCATAATTGTTTTGAAAGACAGAGAGAAAAAACAATAATTTAAAAATAAGTAGGTGAGATCTTTTTATTTTAAGTCTTATTTGTGGGTGCAGAGAAAACAAATGAAGAAGAACAGGCAGTTGATGTTTTGCAGCTCACCAGAGGAGAGGGACAGCATGGGGTTCAACGACGACCTTTGCCGTAAGAGCTCCCACCGTACAAGAGAGGTTCTTACCAGCCCTGCCAGCCTAAAAGGCGAGGACCAAATAAACAGTGAGAGTCTCTCCTGCCCCTTTTCCATTTTTCTTTCTAAACCCAAGCCCTTTTCTTGAGCATAGTAACTAACTGCTTTAAAATCTTTACTCTGAGAATGCTTTGATCTGCATTCACTGGATCACAAGGCCATACTTTAATTAAAAAGAAAAAATGACCAGATAGCTGGGATGACAAGCAGGGAGCAGACGTTCCTTTCTTACATTATGTGTTTTTACAGAATTTGTGAGCACAGCGCATGTTGCAGGTGGAGAGTCTGCAGTCCCAAAGCCCTTTGCTAACCTGGGATGCAAAGAGACCTTGTCTGCAGCGTTTTGCACTCAGGTCCTGGCTGTCTGGTGAAACAAGATTATATCACTCTCCCTCACATCTGCCGGTCTTCTTGGGGAATATCTCAATTCAGTGTGATTCAATTGCAAAACTGTGGTTTGCTGAGGAACTATGCACTTGGAAAAAATGCAGAAAGGACTGATTAAATGGCTTACAATTGCTTTTCCCTTGTGCTCTGGTGACCACTTGCTTTTCTCATCCAAGAAAAGATGGTTAATGACTTGTTTGGTTTGGTCTTTAATTTATTTAATAATAATAAAAAAGCTGAAATAGCAGCCCAAGGAGGGGACAATGCATTATTCATGCATTTATTTAATCTTTTATTTGTTACTCGGCCATCGAGGTGATCCAGTGATTCAACCAAGCCATCTGTTTCCAGTACTGCTTTTACGTTAGAAAAAAATCCTTGAGTTTGCAGTTACCAGTAGACAGAGGAATTCTGCCTGCGGCAAAAAGAGAGTGGCTGGGAAACAAAAACTACTAATCTGTTATCGTTCACTCTGAAAGAGAACTCCCCCACCTTAGGGCAGGCACTTTTGGTAGCTGGTTTGGGTAGATACTCTCCTCGAACAGATTATTTCATCCCTAATTGTCGTCCCTGCGATGCCAAACTGCAGAGCTGACAAACACAGTAAATGAAAACATCCTCCTTTTCTAAAATAATGGCTCACGCAGGCCTGCACGTGTTGCTGATCCACAGGTGCCACGGAGCTCGTGACACTTCTCCTGGTGGAAACTCTGGGCAGGCTTCCAGCT
The DNA here is from genome assembly GCA_013398915.1 of Dromas ardeola. Lineage (NCBI taxonomy): Eukaryota > Metazoa > Chordata > Aves > Charadriiformes > Dromadidae > Dromas > Dromas ardeola. The sequence goes on along the minus strand of VYZM01008647.1, from coordinate 352,495 downwards.
GTGACTCTGCTGCTGACATTAGCCTTGCCAGGCTGTCAACAAGCACACAAGCATTTGTCCTCAGCATGTTATCTTGCAGAATATAGCATGGTAGTGCTCTTTCTATTTTCCCCGCAAAGCTATATTAATTCTTAATTGTGTCTATGTTCTTAAAATACACTCTGAAAGCATCAGCAGATGCAAATCCATCAGGATCAATATGAAAACCGACCAAACACTTTGTTCTTTGGGCAAAGCAAAAGAAAACATATAACAAGCAAATTTGAGCCTGTGACAATGTTCAGACTCAGCCATGCAAGTTAACTAGCAAGTGTGAAATGTATGTTGCTGAATCATGAAATCAGATTCTGCTTAATCACGTGGAACGCATATGATTTTTGAAGTTTGCTTTTCGAATAAAGAACTGCCTGCACCGATGGCACCTCTTTTTATACGCAAGTAGCTAAATGACAGTGTGTGGAAAGGAAATTTCTTATTGCCTGAGCCCGGACCTATTGCAGAGATGCAACAGTGAGATTACAGCAATAGGAATTAATGTCTCTTTATAGAGGGATGCTGTGGCCAGCGCAGCCTCTGCTGCTCTGGGGGTTGCTTCCACTGGGAACAACTGCCAAAGCGGGTCCTGCATTTCCAGGTGACGTAGGGACAGAGCCTCTCTGACCTCTCCATTAGTGCATTAACCACACCAAATGCTAAGTGATAAATTTGATAAATGGTTTGAATGGACTGACTTCAGATGATTTTTTCTTGTTTTTAAAGAGGGCTTTCTGAGATTGAGAAGGAATTTGAATTACAAGAAAATATACAATATGAAAATATCAACAACTTTACAGACTACTGTAAACAAAGTGTTCAGAAAATGCTTCATTTTCTCTCAGAAATGAAAATTATTCTTTTCTGTGAAGCACAGTAAGGGTACTCAGATGTGAAAGAACTAGTAATCCAGAATAGGACAATAGGTCTAGTGGGAGGTGTCCCTGGCCATAGGGGGCGGATTGGAACTAGATGATCTTTAAGGTCCATTCCAACCCAAACCATTCTGTGATTCTATGATTCTATAATAGTGGAATAAATTCAGCTGTGACAAGATGATTGCCTTTTGCCTGCATGTTGTAATAGGTAAACATAAATCAGTCAAGGTATGCAACTGGTCGATCACTGAAAAACATGTAAAAGTACCTGAAATTGTTTTTCTACTTAGAGCTGTAGCAGGCACAATTTTTGCAGAGCTCCATTTCTGCTATGTGCTATCAATGTCAGCGGCTGGGCGAATGATTTCAACGTTTTCCAAGTTAGAGTTATGACAGAATTGACACATCTGCATTAACAGCCAGGATTCTGCTCGAGGTTAAGACTGCAAAGTGTTGGTGTTTTTATATAGGTGTCGATATGTGTGCTGATTGCCTAAACTTCCTTACCTATCAATGGCAATTTAGTCAGTACAGTTCATGGAGTTTCGAGAGTTCTTCAGGTGAACAAAGGGTAGTTGCTCCGAGGTCAGCTGAGCAGCTTTGGAGAATCCATTGACTGGGAGCTGGATTTAGTTGTCTAAACATATGCATCTAATACAATTTGAGACTCATGAAAATAATCATCTGTGACCTCCAGAAGGACCAATTCATAAGACTATGAATCTCCCAGAGATCCTCTGTCACATCTACCACATCTGTGTGGCTGTTTTGGATATCAGAGGACATCTTAGGTCATTGTAGACAGCAACATTTAGGCATCTGTCCCAACTCCAGTGACCAGAATAGGAACTTAGACATACACCTCGCATTATATACATACCTACACACATCCACTCACAGATAGGTATCTATGCATGTAACATAAAATACAGATGTGTATATAAGTATGTATAGGTATAATTGTAGATATCGATACAGGTGGAGGTGTATGTGTATCTACATAGGCTTTTCTCTGTATGTGTTGTATGCATGTGATATAATCGTGTACATATATACAAAACTATATGCACTTACATGTGTAACCATATGTACTTCTATGTGCACATATACTAGTACACCCCTGCATGCACAGATTAAGTTTCTGTATCTTGATCTGGAGCTCAATCTGAACCTAAATGGCTTTTTTTTTTTTTTTTGCTTTCATGAAAGCATGATTTCCCAAATGAGAATTTTTGGTACACTGAGAAAATCATGCCTAATGCTATCCTTTCCTCACTAGGTAGCAGTGGGACTGGCTAAAGAGCTGCAAGTTGTGGCCTAACAGTAAAAAGACTTTGAGATAAACTATTTTGAGGCCACTGGTGAAGCAGTAATATCAGCTTGTATCAATTCACATTTTCTAAATTGGCAACCCTGCTCCCTGCTGCTTGGTGCCTTGTAGATCCACCAGATTTCTTTCACCACTCTCCATGTTAGTATGTTAGGTGTGCTGCGAGAGTGGGCAGTCCAGTGGGACTGTGTGTGTTATATTAAAATATCAGATCATTTCTGCTACCATGAAAGAAAGTAGGACTCTCCCAAAGACATTTTGAACCAAAATCTTCCATCACCATTGATTGCAGTGGGGTTGCATGTGTACAACAGACAGCCTCCTGGTGCTTGGTCAGGAGTTTTTCAAGAGTATCTAAAGTTCCCCCCTTCCTTTTTGGTGAGAAGCTGTAGTGACCAGAGGTGGGGAGGGGATGAGATGTCCTCTGCAGGGTAAGTACCAGGTAGGAACTTCACTGCTTCTCAAGAAAACAGATCAGAAGTCCAGAATGAGGAAAGGAAATTATAGTTAATGAATATATGCAGGGACAGATCACCTGTTCTGTACGCATGTCCACGGCCCTCTCCTCTCCTCTCCTCTCCTCTCCTCTCCTCTTTCTTCCTTCCCAAAATGTATTTCTCCTGAAATTCTTAGCAGGAGAATATTACTTTGTTCTCGGTTGCGATTTTAACTCCTCAATGTTTAGCTGCTTTGATTTTTTTTCTTTGANTCTCCTCTCCTTCTCTCCTTTCCCACTTCCTCTTCGACTTCCGGAAATGCATTCTGTTTCCAGTAATGTATTTTTTTTTTAGTATTTTCACAATTTACACATATAAACATATTAATTCCTCTTATAACTATTTTCTCATTAAAGTACTCCTCCCCTGTCAGCCCGGAGTTCATCTGTGCCCTAACGATCTCTTTTGGTTCTAGTGTGAATAAATGAGGAACGTCACTTACTCCTTCAGGAGCGCTAACTTTGGCAGTTATGTTTACTTTCAGTAATGAGCTTTAATTACTTTAACATTACAATGTATTTGACTGAATTTCCACTGGCTGCACACAACATCTGTACTGGTGGGACTGTACATACTCTCTGATCTCTGCCCAGGGCTCCCTGGAACATGATAACAGCTGTAGTCCATTAGCCTATAAAGCAGTAAGCAAGCAGACGTCCTCCAGATTTACAGCAGTAGAATGAAATTAGTAGCTCTTGCCTTTCATGTCAAGTAAAGATTGAGACATCTTGGATCTTGCCTTGTTTCTCACCTAGTGTAATGGTTTAACCATTCGATGTAAACAATCTACTCACTACATGGCTTGCTTTAGGTTTGTATGAGAGTCTCTGTCAGTGCTGCTTTCTGAGCAGAAGTGTCTAAACTGATATTTATTGATGCTTTTGGGTATAGTGTGTCAAACGGCCTTTCCGTCAAGTGGTTGCCCCATAAGGTGAGTGCTACAGAGTCAACCTAGTGAGAGATCTCTTTTCTCATTGAATTACATGTGGTTGTCAATAGTTTAAGAGTTAGGAATTTGAAGCTCATTGTAAGATGTAGTGATGTTGTCTTCTTAAAGATGCTGTTTAAAACTGTGACAGAAGATACTTAAAAAAACCCCAAACCCAATGTTGTTATTTGCAAACATATTCTTTGTGAGTATGAACTAGATAAAAGGATGATTATGTTTCAAAGCCATACACTTAAATGTTAGGAAATGCCAGAACTGGATCTGCTTGCTCATCTTTGTGTCTCTGGAGACATTTTCCCTCTCTTATTCTCCAATCTCTGCCTGCCCTCTGTGATCTTTGGTCTTCTACAACCTGAACCACGTCTTCTTCAGCATCCCTAGGAATCACTAAACACATAGATGTAGCATCAGAGTCCCTGCTCCCTGCTTGCATGTCATGCTCCCAGACAGTCCTTGACAACTAAGAGAGCAATTATAAAGCAGTCCTACCCAGTCACAGGCTGGGAGTGCTGATAATAAGCTCTGCAGGGATGTGGCTTGCTCTGCCAGGCAAGCCCAGCTCTGCATAAGTGCAGGGCATGCTCGGTGTGGACAGACTCTTTTAGAAGGGATTTATGGGATGAAGTTCCTCTGCTCTTTTCCAGTCTGCTTCTGCCCTTCTAGGAATGGTGGGAAGATACGTGCATAGCTTTGAGATCTTCAGGAGCAACACTGAGTCCTGCAGCACACCACAGCGTTGTGTTGTGTGCAGCTGAACTAGCTCTGCCTGAACTAGTTGGGGTAGAGGGAACAGTCTTGATGGAAAGTGAGATAAACTGGTCCTTTTATAGTGAAGACTCTTTTCAGATGGAAGGGGGCAGGAATGAGCCCTGGAAAGGAGCAAGGAAAGTAGAGTTTTGCTTTAACATCCAGAATCCATTAGAGGAACCCAGAAACCTAGTAACTCCTGGCTCCACTGCCATCTCCAGCAGCTCAAAAACTCAACAGATCACAAAAATCCCTTTGAGGTGATTAAAGATTAAATGGAAGGATAAGCAGACTGACTGCAACCCGGTCTCTCCTCCCCTGTCCCCACTCTCTGCACATAACCAGTCAATGCTAGGTGAATGCCAGAAGGGCCAGGTGTCCTCCCTGTCCTTCCTGCCACTACCATGAAGTTTCAGGACACCTTTCAGTGCTCTCCTGGAGCTTTGCAGCTGTGCATTATGGCTTACGAGGGGAATTGGCTAGATGACATGCTTTGGCTCCTCAGACAGTAATTACTTCAATAGAATTACTTGCACAAATGAACATTTCTCAGGTGAATGAAGGCAGCACAAACATGCAGGTTATATTTCTGCAAACAGTAAATAGAGCCCAATCATTCATGCAATGACTCCTTCCAGTGCCAGTCTGTCCTCCCCTACTTTCTGGAGAGAACTGATAGGGAGGGGGAATAGTTTGTGCTCAGAAATAAATTTGCACAGAAGAGTTAATGAGCTGTGGAAACTGTCACAGACCTAATCAAAGACAGATTTTTCAGAGAAGGGGTCACATATCTTTTTGGTACTACAAACAAGGCTCTTGCTTTAGCAACTGAAGCAAAAAAAAAGGAGAAAATCTTCAGTTAAGACTGACCAGAATGTACATAATTTAATAAATAAATAAATAAATAAATAATAATTCCACCCCAAAAGAGCTGAAACTGCTTTCTTTTTTATTGTTACAGATACGAAAAGTATATCCTGGTGTCAAGTCACAAAGCTGCTGGAGGAAGGCATGTAGTCTCCTCCACACTTCTTGAAAATCTCAGCTATGATGAGGGAGACCCAGGTCCCAGTCAGATCTTCCACTCTTTTGCCTGAGGCTATGATTTGACATGACAGTGGGTTTGGTGACAATATCGCATATGTTCCCACCCCTTCAACTGCTCCAGCAGTTGATCCATGCCAATTTGTACAGTCACACTGTGATCCGAATCGAGGATGTCTCTTGCAGAAAAATTACTTGGCAAAAAATTGTACCTTTTTTTCCCCTAATACAGATGGGTTTATTATAGTGGCTCACAGCACACCTGGATGAAGAGGCAGCAAGAAAGACTGAACAGATTTTATTGGTAATTAATACTTTATGGCATCAACTCCGATCAAAACTGCCTTTATGTGTATTGATTTATTATTTTCCATTCCAAGGGAAGCTTATGTAAGTGAAATTCATGCACTGTTTGTCAGACAGAGAGAGTCTTATATTCACGGCAGGAGTAGTAATTGAAATAATGATATCCTACTATCTTCATATTTACTTACAGTTTCAGACAAAATCCGTGGAAACACAGTATGCCATTATTGCATAAACGCAGTCCCTGGGATCAGAAGACTCTTTTGTTTAAAGGCAAATAAATGCCTGATTTTTGAAAAGAAATCCTGCAAACTTCATGCTGTTACCAGAGTGGTTCATCTCAACAGCAAAGTGACTTCCTCTCTAAGGACTCCTGAACAGAAATCTGTTGTACCAAAAACCTGTGCTGGGCAATGCTCTCCTGTTCTGTAGCCCAGAGGGACTCCAGTTTTAAATGAATGATGACAGAGCTGAAGCTTAAGCTACCAGCTATTCAAATATTCCTAAAAGGACTAGGGGGCTGAAGTTTTTGAGAGATTTCTACCGGAAGAGTAAGAAAGAATAACTGTGGCTGTAAGATTTAACACACCTTTCATTCTACAGGAGTCCAAACCTGCACTGAAGTGCTTTTGAAATGTGTGTCTTTGTGTTTCCCCTCTTTTCCAAATGGCCACAGATCACCAAAGGCCTTGAAGCCATTTACATTTAATCTCAAGAATCCCAAAGGTTAAGAATGAGTTTAAGAATTTCACTGATTGAATTGACATGACTTGGGAGGTGCACTTAAATTCAGCCGATGCCCAATATTTTCGCAATTGTAATGGAACAGGAATCTGGAGAAACAGAACAAAACGTGTGGCAGTTAGAATGGAAATATTGTTTGTTTTCTTTCAGATGGCTGGAGGTGGGCTTACCCTCTGGAATTTGCCATCTAAATGAAAAAAGGAATAATAATCTTAAAAAATGCCTCTGATATTAGGTGTTTTAATTCACAAATTTCAAAATATTTTGATCAGAGAAAGTTACAAATGCACGTCCAGAGAAATTTCTGCTGCCCATGGTTATGCTTTTACTGTAGAAGCAAAAGAGGATTTGAACAAGAATTAGTCAAGATCGGCCAATTATATAAAATTGTCTGAAAAGTTTTAACTCCTGAACTGTTACCCCATGTTTAGTTAGCATTCAGTTGCATGGCTGGAAGTCAAAGAGAATATATAGAGATAATTGATCTTCCATATGCACCCTCTACAGTAACAAGGACAGAGTGCATTCCGTTGTGTTATGCAGAAGACATCCAAAAAAGAATCACTTTTTTTTGTCTAGTACCTTCTTCTCCTACTTTATTTTTTAGAGTGTATTTTGATCTGTATTCTCTGCTCACAGTGATTTTACACTGCTTTATCTTCAGTGACTTTGGAAGAATTGCATCTGAGCTACATGGGTGTGATTTACTGGGAATGAAGCCCATTATAGATAATTAACTGTAGTGTATTGTTATATTTTTTTTTTTTATTTAAGAGAAGTTTTTCCTCCCTTTCCCCAGGGTGTGTTCCATCTGCTCTAGGACAGGAGGTAGAAAGGGAAGCTATTTATTTTTCATGTTTTTAAAGGCACAGAGAGCATGAAGAATGTTAGCTGGGTCCCACTGTTGAAAAACATTTTTTTCTATACATTTCTCCTTGATACTGTCTGGATTGCTGAGGCATAATTGCTGTGACCAAGGACAAGGTCACTCTGGAGATCAACAAGCCATTAGAAAGAGACTGAGAAAGCATGAGAACAGACTCGTGATTTATCTGAGGCATGGACAGCATTCCTCCAAGTCCCTTTCGAGACTACTGACTGCTTGCGGGCAACCTGGAGCCACATGCAGACTTTCCACAGCCAACGGTCATAAAAAACCCAGCTCAGTGGCCAACCCCCAACCCCACCTTTCCTTGGTATGACGGGTCCTCCAAGCCAGCTCCTCACACCAGGGTTTTCAAGGCAGACCAATTACACATGCATGTAGATATGTTGAAAAGCCTTCTTGTTTATTCCTGATGCTGAGCTGGGTACCTCAGGTATTTTCATGTTCATTCCCTTTTGCTCACCTGCATCACGCGTTTGCGTAAGAAACCATCTTGAAAAGTATCTCAAAAGCCAAGCTGGGCAACTGGACACATGTGACTCATGGCTGACCTTGGAAACTTTGGTGCATTGTGAAAAGTGTGTATAAAACAAGCGTTCTTGGAGGAGGGTGATGCCTGCTGACTTCAGGGGGTTGCTGAGAAAGCTGCAAGGCTTTTGCCTTTGTCTCAACAACAAACATCAGCTTCATTGAGTATGATTTTGAGTGCATTGGTCTGAACAGAAGGAAAGGGGAGGCCCTGGAAGACAAAGCGCTGAGAGCTAAGTTTGATACACTTTTCATACATTAGAAGCAGATATAAAGCATTCCAAAATAACTCCCGCATGTTGGTTTCCTGTGGTTGATTTACAGGCTGTGACAGAAAATCCATTTCTGTTCCTGTAGATGCTAAATTCATTACCTTGCCACAGAATTCAGATTCTCCACTTCTCCTTGAACTTCAGCTTGTTTCTATGGCAACCAGTGCCAGACAATATATTTTTTTTCTTCCCACTATTTTCCATTGGCACAGTTACATATTGCAGTAAAAATAGTATCCTTTTGCAATATTAAAAAAAATCCAACAACCTACCAAAATCACTGTGTTTTATTACAAGGGTTCCCCCTATATGAGTTTAGCCCATATATTATATATGCAGCATAAATCCGATTAATCACAATACAATCAAAAGCTTTATAAACTAACAGGGCACATTTTCCTTATAGCTGTACTCAAAAAGCTTTTTTTTCTTCTTCTTCTTTCAAATCTTCCCACAGCTGGACAATTTAGGTTACAGTAAAACGCTTTTGAAATGGCCACGAAGATTGTGTTTTTCTTCAATAAATAAGTGGTCATTCTTCCTTGTTTCAGGTGTTGCCTTCACTTACAGTTGTCAGAAGTATTCGGGGATTAGCTTGCCGATAAAAGTCCCTGCCGTTTTGAGGCCGTCCTGAGCCTGTCTCTCTCTGAAGTCTTGTTAAAATTCCAGATTAGTTTCTGAGGGGGGTGTCTGATCTTTGCTACAAGAAATCCAGGGAATGTCAGGAGGATGGAAATTAAATCGGTCAATCAATAGGTTGCCCTTGCTCTCCTGAGTGAGATGGAAGGCTGACAAAATAAGGCAAGCACTGCAAGGCAGGCATTGAACGCTGCTGCCTTGGCACAACGCAGGAGGCTGGTCAGTGGATGAACTGAATTTTCTGGTTAGACTGGTTGGCAGTGCCCTGGCCAGAAACAGCAGAGTCTGTAAAAATGATCGGTAGGTATTCAAAAATAATGAAGTTGGGAGTAATTTACCAGTAATTGTTAACATACATTACCTGAAAAGATGCTTACCCATATATATATAATGTTTCGTTCGGCTTTCCCTACGCGTATTGTTTATTTAGACTGAAAGATTTTTAGCACCTGAGGGTGCTTTGCATGAGCCTGGGAATTGTACTGATAGTGATAGACACACGGCAAAATGCCTACGTAAGAGAAGTGTTAAAGTTGCAAAAACTCACAGTAAACAGTTTTTTTTGGTTTTCACACAGAGCATGGAATTATATTACTCTGCATCTACCTTTCCACATGTCCTCCATGAGTGTTAATCTTTCAATTGGTTTTAATGCACCATCCTTACTGCAGTGCATAAGGGAGATACAACTGCTAAGAAACTGATTTTCTTGACAGCTCTCTGAGATGAAAGCACGCTGGTATTGAGGCTTGTGAGATGTCTCAGCTAAGTGAGTTAAAAGTTAAAGCTCAAACTGTACAAGGCTAGTCATCCAATCTGAGAAGCCCACGGACTAATTTACAGAGTCTTTAGCTTTTCACGATGCACATCCAGGACACAGACATTCCTTGACTGCGGTTACAGCTGTGAGTGCTCAGTAATTCTGCATATCTAACCCTTTAACAAAGCCTAATTAACAGCACGTCCCTGATTCATTCTCAGAACATGACACACCACGTGCATTAACTGAGGTAGGAATCCTGTCGGAAAATTGTAAGGCAATCATGAACTTAAAGTGCATGCATTAATAAAAAGACCGAATTAATGTCAGTGTATGCTGTTTAGTTCTGGGTTTTCCTATTTTTTGAGTACTTAAATATGGAGCTGTAATATTACTTTAAGGTTATCTCCAGATGGTTAATGGTTATCTCCATTTTTTTTTCAAAGTAATGCATTTAATCTACTTTACCCAGCATTGCTGACCCTTCTCATTTAAATAGTTACGCTATTCCAGTTTTGTGCTTTCTGCAGAGATTTGTAGCCTATGTTTTGGTCCTCTCCTTCCAAGGAAAAACTGGGGAAGTCTTCTGTCTCTTCATGATCTTAGGTCTTTCTAGACATGCCCTGGGCTTGTTCCCTGCGCATTTTCTCCACCCAGCACTTTCTACCCAATCAAGCAGCTTGCTTCTCTGGGGTGAGGTCAGGATGAGCAGTGAGAGCATAGGAAAGATAAGATGGGATATTTCTCACCTAACACTTGATGACCAAAAGTTAGACCTCTCAAGCTGAAGCATGCACATCCTTGGCAGTAGCTGGGGAGAAATGCTGTCCTTCAGGGTGCCTTTTGTCTGAGGTCTGAGTTAAGGTGAAACAACGGTGAGGTCTGTGCTTTACATTTATCATTTTGAGTTTACTGAGAGCATCGCTTTTTTTCCCCATGAGGCGTGAGAGACCTCCTTCTTCAGGGCAGATTTAGTGCCCCACACATTCGGGCCCAGATTCTTTCGTCTTGGCCCTCGGTTGCTTTTCATTATTTTATACTGATGCAAATACATGATTTTGTCAATTTTACTCATAGTCATTTGTGTGAATGTTTGCGTATGAAAAGAAAATTATAAACTTTCCTGAAAAGAGACAGCTTCTAAGGCCTTTCCAGCACTTACATTTCACTATCAGTTATATTGCTCATTTTTATTCAATAACTACCCTGAAATTGAATGTGCCAGAGTTTGACACTATACAAATAAATGCCACAGAGAGCAGTACATCTGGTTTCAATAACAACAGCAATAATTTCCAATATTTGTTTTCATAACGAAGGACAAGAGTCCAACAGCATTACTGGTGAGAAGAGCACTGAAAGTGAGAAGGGCATATAATTTATTACACATACAAAAACTACGTTAAAAGAACATTATTAAGGTTGTAAAGTCAAACACTTGAGACTTAGGAAATGCCAGAATTAAGGTGGTCTGTGCAACTTTCATTTGACCTCGTCAATGTATGCCTCAAGACAGTCTTTAGTTACATGAATGTATATGATTTCTCTCCAAGACACCCACCTCAGTCAGTGCACAGAAAGTGTAAGTCGCCCATTTAAGGAACAGCTATGCAATACTTATTTTCCTTCTCATCTCTGGCATGTGATGCTTTTACTCTGCACTGTACAAACCTTGCTCTGAAGGAAAAATGGTTAATTTCCTCCCGGGCTCATCACTGCCGCAATTGAGGAATTCGTAGCATCATTTTTGCAGAAATCTGTGTCTGCGGTAGCGAGTGGTGAGGCCCTGCAGGACCACCTCTGCTGCATGGAAGAGGGGGTGCCGAGGGCCCGATGCTCACACGCCGGGGGTTTTGCTGTATCCCGTCAACATATTTTGATCAGCCCGTGAGCAGTTGGAGTGCATTAGGTGGAGTTGCCTGCAGAACAATGTCCAGTTTAATCTCACCCAAATGCAGCCTGCGTGCCCCAGGAGGGCTCAGGAATGCAGACCGAAGCACAGTGAGTGGGGGTGGCTGGGCGATTCGCTTCAAAAACACACCGCAGATCAGACCTAAGAGGCTATGGTAGGCAGACCCTGTGAGAAGACCATCTGTTTTACAGATGGAGGAACCACACACACAGGGGTTAAAGCAAAAAGCATCCACTAATTTTGGGTGCTGAACGTGAGATACCGGGAATTTAGTCCCATCAGACTTATCGCTTCCAGCAGTCCCTGCTCTGTTCCTCTCTCTGACAATGCCATGCTGCAGTCACAGACCCTGTGGATCTGATATTTTCCTGTTTTAGCATTTCATCCCCGTTGTGATTCAAGCTGACCCATCACGGCACACTAGAATCAGCAAGTCACATAATCTACTTCTATATTAGAAAACTACACACAGCCAGGGCAAGGGTCGTAACACAGCTTGCTTCCACATGGCTTATTTTTCTCCCTCCCTCCCAACATCCCCAGAAAGCCTCATCCATATTGCATACTGGGTACATGCTCTTGCCCATGGTCCAAGCTGTGGCTGGGCAGCTATTCTTGTTGGGACTATTTTCTTGTCTTTGGCCTGGATAATCATGCAGTTGCCATAGAATAGGGAATATAACTCTGTTTTCTTCCCTTACCAACACCACATTTCCCATATGGGGAGTATGAGCTCATATTTTTTTCCATGTCCGCAGAGTTTGAAATAAAGCCAGCTGTATATAGCCAGGAAATTCCAGCACTTGGTATTTCCATTTCCTTAAAACATTCTATTTGTTTTATCTGCATTTAATTTCAGCTGGAGGTTGGGGCTGACAAGTTGCTGATCTGTAAACTTTGCTTGGTTTCATCCCCAGAGCACCATGAACTCTCTGTGTGAAGGACAGGCGCACGCTCATAAATACCCATGCAGCTTGCACGTTCCTCATCACATGATGTGGGAACGTGAGTTTTCTTGTCCAACCCTCTTAAGCAGATCCCACTGGCACCCATGAAAGCAGAAGAAAATTACTTCTTTATAACTTAATCAGTGTATTTGCTGCCATAATGCCCCAGAACAGTAGCACATCTGATACTACTTTGAGTTTGGACTTGATGTTGCCAATCAGTCAAATTTTGCAAACGTCCAGTATGAGGTATGCTGATGTTTAACAGCCGGTCAGAGTCACCTATCCTAAAACAAACAACAAGTAGCACATCTTATTATATTACATTACTTCAGCTGTACCGAGCTGCTTTTTTAATCAAATATCATAATGCCAAAATAATGACTCATAGGAGATTGTTAGAAACACTTTCTTGTCCTGAACATGATGGAAGATGTTCAAGTAAATGAAAATCTCAGTAGTGTACAAACCACAGCAATAAACCACCACTATGTGCATTTTTTATAGTGGATCATCATGCATATGGGTTTTTTATAAAATATATGACCTAGTCCAAACCTTGCCTATTACTGCTAGCGATCATTTGTTATAAAGATACCAGATTTCCATCTTTAGATTGGATCTGTTTCTGTCTTTAGGTTATTGCTACTTCAGAATCACATCTACCACATTCCTGATTGGTTTTAATTATCTTTCTTGCATTCTCTTTCTCAATATGCTTTTTTCCAAGTGTTTTGAATTGTTTTATGTTGATGGCAAAGCATCTCGCTGAAGGCATGTTTATTGAAAGATGCTACTTAAGAGCTAATTATAAGGTAGATTATATTTTTCTTTATAGCACACGCGCTTGACTATTTTCATTTCTTGGCAGAAAGAAATAATTAAGAACTATCTTGAACACCATACAGTGTATGTGTGTGAGAGCTTGGTGAATGGATGCTAAGGTTCATGACCCTGCTTTGGTATCCGTTAGGTATGGAAAGACCTTTAAATACTTCAGAAGGGAAGCTTGCGTATACGGTAACAGTAACAAGGAAATAACAGATTATTCGGAACCATTTTGTGAGAAAGATATATGTGGAAGAGTCTGTATAAAAGTTTAAAAACTTGGCCTAGTTCCCAATCTGATGTGAATCTGTGTGGTGCGATTGACTTAGTCAGAATTTACTAAGATTTACATTGGGAAATATGACCCAGATGGCATTTGTTTCCTCATGTTGTTCTCTCTCATTTGTCTGCTCATTTTCCAGCTGATTCTACTGGTGGGCCTTTCCAAGCAGGCAGACCTGGCTGAAACCAGGCAGGAGAAAATGCAGCATGTTAACACCCCAGCTCAGAGCACTTGAAGTTATTCCACAGGTTAAGACAAAGGCCTATGGCAAATGCAGACCACTACCACAGGGACTGGAGAAGACTTAACATCTTGTTTTCTGGTGTTTTTTTCTAAGCCTTACTCCTTTGCCTTTTTCATTATATAGGAAAGAAATCCTTCTTTTCTTACCCAGACCACTTCATAAAGAAGATCCAGACGTTCCCCTTGACTACTATTTCGCACATCTTCAGCAGCTGAAGGAGGTCTCAGCACCACATAAGCAAAGAGCAGGAAAGCTCATGGTAAGAGCCTTCTGGAATTGTAAGTGCCAGAGTATTTTTACGCAAAACAAATGGTTGCTACCTTATACTGTGGTTTAATGCTTGTTATTTTCAACTTTCTCCATTTTATTAAAATAAAATAAGCGTCCCTAGTATTTTTGGCCTGTCTGGTTTTAATTTGCTCATCAACAAATACAGAAGCAAGAGGGAAACCTGAAGTTTTTCACCGTAGTGTTTGCCTTTTAGGACTAGGTTCGGACAGCTTACTTTAGGTGCTCCATTCAGATGTCTTAATGACTGAAAAGGAGGCATCCAGCCTTGACAGGTGGTTCAGGATACTCCAGATCGATGTGTGTGCTCACCAGAGGGATAAGACAGGATAGCATGAGGGTAGCTGCATCCCTCTGGAGCTCATGAGATTGACTGAGAGCTGTGCATTGCATGATTCCCATCACAGGGGGTGCAGGGCGTTGAGTTTCATGGAAAAGCAGGCGATTGCCTGCTGTGCTTATGTTTCTTTTAAGTGGCTGTGGGAAAAGTACAAGGTCCTTCCATGCCACATCACTCAGTCATGGGAGAGCTTTGGCAGGAATGAGACAACCTAACGACTCAGACAAGGCTGCCTTTATGCACTTGCAGGTGCCTAAGCTGAGGTATGCGGGGAATTTCATAGACCAGCCTGGATCTTGTTTTTAGTTACATATCATAATGTTTGCTGTGCCTACTTAGCACGTATCATACCAAAACCATGCCAAACATGGAAGCAATGAAAGTCTGAATAAGAGAATATCACCTTTTAAAATGCATTAATAAAGTTTTCAGAAATAAAAATAAGTGGAATTCATTAATCTAATATATAACCTTTAATCTTTTAAAGGCTGGCATAAGCCTATAACCATAGATTTCAGAGTACTTAAATGATCGTATAATACCAAAATGTTTATATGGGCATTCATACAACTAAATTTTAGACATGTTGTGCTTTTCAGTATGATCTAATGGCTGGTGCACAGAAGCTGTTGTTAGGACTCCTGGGCTCTGTTTCCCTTTTCTGCCAAGATTTACGGCTAATGAGACGCTATTTTCTGCACTCCTTGGCCAGTGCAAAACCATATTTGTTAGGAGTTGTTTTTATGATCTAAGATTTACAATTTCTAATGATCACATGCAAAGTAAACCCTTTATTTACTTAACCACCATGGGAAACTGCATGTAACAAAATCAGCATGTAATCCTCGCAACAGAAATGTCTTGCTTTATAACCACTGTGATTTTTTAGACTTATACAAAGAACCAAATCATGAACCTTTGCTTGTGCTGAGCAGAACCTTTGCAAGCTACAAGAGCAGATTTTGATTTTCATGAATGATTTACTATAACTTTGGTGCAGCAGCAGAAGTCTGAAAACTGGTAAAAGTGGAATGAACACCGTTTTCCATGCCAGGGAGCAAAGTGGTCTGTTGTATTCAGGTATGTTAAATTCAGTCTGGTTACTTGAAAAGGGAATTACTATTCAAAGCCAGAGTATCAGAATCTGGCCCAGGGTAAACAACCTTTACCATGGCAAAGCCATAAAAATCCCATACTGTGCCCAAATTTGTACAATTTACAGTAACTCTGAAGTCAGTGATAATTCAAAGAAAAATTCAGTGCGGTTTCTGAAGTTCAGTGATAATTCTGTGAATTCACTTCCTTTCCCTTTACACTGTTATCTGTCAGTAAAACTGTGGCTTGCTGTTTGAAAGTTAATGCAATGATTTCAGGTCACATATACATTTAAGATGTGATGCTTGTTATATTAGTATTTTGAACAGGTTTGGTATGAGTGAAGGGATAATTTTTCAGTAAATTGCTCAGGCTGAAATAATGGATTCAGCTCATGTAATTTCCACAGTCTGCAGCATTTTTGACTTGTGGTCTTAGCTCGAGTGATACACGCTTAGGTGTTTTGCGTGTCCATTTCAGCAGACCAAGAAGTAAGAAAGGGCAAGAAAACCTCTGATACATTGTTCTTGTGACACCAGATTAATATCCATGATAACGATGCAGTATTGGCAGTGCCATCACTGCAGTGACCAAAGACTAATACCTGAATGTGCTACACCATTGCAGAGACTTGAGTATTTTTATTCCCAGGATGAAGCCTCATAGACTTTTGTTTCATTAAGAGTACAGACTGTCCTAAGTGTATCTAAAGCACTTGTGGTTTTACATTCTTACTGATTGTGTGTAGGAAGAAAGTAATTTTCTGGACCTGGATCCTTTTCAGCTATTGCATTTTGACTATCGCACTCTCCTTAATATTGGAAGTACCTCTAATGAAGATGCAGCGGAACTTTTTTTTTTATATAGTTTTAAAAGACCATTTGATCTCAACTGTAATATGGGCCCTCTACAGACAGCTGGTATAAGCAATTTGGCTGGCTGGTTGGCTGCCATAGCCCCAGACTCTTGCTATCGATTCTATAAAATCCACCTGGCCTGTATATTTGCTTCCTGGGATAGCATATACCTATAAACAGGATTATTCAGTAGTTGAGTATGAGTTTTCAGATGATGTTGTGAGTCTGACAAGAAACATTGTTTAATGTACTATACCTGCTACAAACAAGTATTTAAGTTTGTCTTAATGGAACTCAGGTAGTCACTACTGTCCTACACTGTGATGTGGGGACGTCACAGTTGTGTGTTGGATTTTCTGAAGGGGTGGAATGGACACTTAAGACCATAAAGGGACAGCAACAGAGAATTCTGTGAATTTCTACAAAGCAGCAGAGTAAGAGAAAAGTGTATGTCAAGCAAATTTAGCCACTGGAGAAACACAAATGACCACTGTGCTGTAAATATTGGAACTATTAAATATTCTGCTGGTCACTCTTTAGAGAAATAAGGCAAGCAACAACAAAAGTATACTCATCAAAGCACATATAAAAACCATGACATACCTTGTGCTACTGCTGGTTTTGTGAGTTTATGTCTTTCTACAATCTAATTCAACAGCTCCTTCCAACAAAGACCAATGTTGGCTCATTGATGCTGACAAGACAGCTTGTTTGATGAAGATTTGTACATCAGTGAGTGAAGTTTGGAGTCGTAGTTTATAAGGCTGACAAAAAAACCCAACCAAACAAACAAACTACTTCAGGCAGCTGTTGCCCCATTATAATTTACGCACATACTGAAAGATATGCCCTATTCAAAATCTTTACTCAGGACTGATTTAAGGTGTGTTTAATCTACAGTCACAGAATTTGCTGCAATGTAGTCTAATGATTTCTGAGCTAGTTTTAAGCTAGGTAGGGTAGGGATAAAATCAGTCAACCTGCATAATATGAAGCTTGGCAAGAAGTTGAATTAAGAGTTCATTTTATATCTGGACTTCATACAGCTGTCACTTCTTTGATTGCTATGTAGTCATTGTCTTAACTGTTTGGTCATCATTTTTACTAAAATCGTCCACATTGGTCCATCAGTACAAAAGCGCATTAGTGTTGCCTCTGTGTTGGCAAGACCCGGCCTCTTAAGCTAGGAATTCCTGCTAAGGTTATCATGAAGAGGTTAAAAAATACCAACACATGGGATGTTGGTGGGGATACATGATGAGTAGAATAAATTGGTACAATTTTCCCATTAAATATTGGGGAAGTACCTCCCTCACATAGCTTGCTGAGTAGGAAAGCGGAGTTATTACATAGCAAATTCAAGCAAGAGGGCAAGCTAACATGCAGAACGAGGACCAGAGTTTTGGTATAAATGTTCATGGACTGCAAATGAAAGCACTCATATGACAGAAGACAAAAGAGTATGTTTGCTGAAGAGTGAAGGGGGGGCAAGATATGTGTTCATGAATGTGGGTTAAGATTCAGCAGCTGGGGTCTAAGTCATTGCAGGCGCACGAAAAAAATGTTGGCTCGGTGACTGTCCAATTCCAGATGGCAAGTGAAACATGTATTTGGATAGCATGATACCCAAACGGAGTCAGGCCCAGTAGGCCTGGAAAGAACTGGAGGTTATGTGAGAAAGTCACGGTCATTTTTAAAATTCAGGGCATGTTACAACCCTGCCAGTTCTCAAGAAAGGGATGCTACTAGCTGAGAACATGAAGAAAATACACACGTAGAGAATCTCAAATTCAACCCCTTTGGGCTTCTGACTTTGTGGCATTTCTGGATTATTCATAGGATTACTACAGCTTCATATTTTTAGAGGTCATCACGCCAGTGCTGCAGAACCCAGCAGTAAGGTCCTCACTATCTACACTAGAAAGCTCTGTCTGTTTTGGTGAGGTCATACCTTGATTTTTTTCTTT
This sequence comes from Dromas ardeola, assembly GCA_013398915.1. NCBI lineage: Eukaryota > Metazoa > Chordata > Aves > Charadriiformes > Dromadidae > Dromas > Dromas ardeola. Next base: position 334,121 of record VYZM01008647.1, on the reverse strand, counting down.
TTTAATAGTTTGCTTTGTTCTTTGATTTTTGGTGTTTTTTTTTTTTTCTTTTTTTCTTTTTTTTTTCTGTTTCGTTCCATCCCCCCTCCCCAGCTCTGGCAATAACAAGGATATTTTCTAATTAGATGCCGGGCCGGTGAGTTTCCAAGGGCAGATAGAAATATTAGTTTTGAGAAGTGCAGAGAGCCATTGTTCATTTCAGGAAAATGTTAACCCGAGGTCTAATTAAGGAAAATTAATGACTAACAAGGTGCTTTTGGCTTGCAGGAGAAGTTTAAGAAACTGGCTGAGGTATGATCATCGTATAATTAAATTTCCATTTTTTTGTAATGTGAACAGCACAATCCTCATACAGGGGACTTAAAATGGACTTTCACACTGAAACTGATAGCTGCCTCAGATTTTCAAAAGGGCAAGTGTGGCCAGTGGTGTGATTTTTCCAAACGAGCGAGGGAGCTGGTGGCGTTGCAATTCCTGGGTGCGCACAGACCTTTTACAAACGCTACTGCCTTACAGAACAGTGTGTTGCCTCTACCCGATGTCAGACACACTGAGCCCTTGTTGACAGCCGGTGTCTGGTGCGCATCCTTTGTCTTTCTTGCTTCCAAGTTTGCTGGGGAGGTCCCCGAGGCAAGGTCCTTGCTGGTGATATGCCCACAGCACACCCTGCACCCTGCCAGTGAATAACAGGGATTTCCACATGTAGGGAAGGAGGGAGGATGGCTGCAGGGAAGGAAGGAGGATGGCCGTGTGGCTAGCGTGGGAGAAAGCCTCTTTCTGCTCCTGGGGCCCCCTTTGATGGCTGGTTGGTTGGGGGAGGGGTGTCACAGGGGAGAGGGAGGGAAGGGGACTGAGAGGGGGAGGCAAGACTTATGTGCCACTTTTGTGTCTGCAAGTGTCGGCCCCAGATAATGTGCCGCTTCTTTTGAATTGTAAAGATGCAGCAATGGATATAGATCCTCCTCACTTTCAGTAGCCATCTTTTCCGGATGAAAATCCTCTCTCACCGTACCCCAGAAGGCAACCTAGCAAGCTCTGGAAATTTTAACACATTGTGTCACTCCGAAAAATCCATGAGAAGAACACATATTTTTCCAAACCTGCTTTGCACACCATGCACTGCCAAAAATATTTTGCCTTCATGCTTGCAAAAATGTAGCTTTTGAGTGTAACTGGGAATTCTCCCCCTCCCCCTGGCTTTATGGATGCGGGATTTCACTTGCAGCAACGGCTCATCCTCTGCATGGGAGACTCCGTCACGTTTTTGCTCTGAGCCAATCCATCCCCCATGGAGTGAGTTTATAGCAACCAACAATGAACGGAGAGGACTGAAGCAGATGTAAATAAAGGGCTAGTGAACATTTTTAGCTCAAAAGAATGAACTGTGATCACTTGGTTTCTAAGCAGGCTGAATGGCAGAAACTAGTTGATATATATAGCGTGCTTCCTGTACCACAGGCTCTGACTAATTCCAGTCTTCTTGATCATCACTAATAAAATTAAATTTAATTAAAATGCTTTAATTGCCAAAACTAAGTACCTCACCCACAAATAATGCCAGGTGCTTCCTGCTGCTCTTCATGAGTTACCTTGTACCCTGTTTTTCTCAAGGATAATCGGTGTGTCAGATATTTCAGACTGGTATTATATTTTATACTTTAAATGTGTGCAGATGTATTTAATATATCTGATATCGTAAAGTCATCCATATGTGATGCATTATATATGATAATGCATATATTAAAAGTCTGCTGTAGTCTCCCATCATATTTCCATTGTGTAGGATGATGTATTATTTATTCACACACCGATATCTACATACATGTGTGCAGAAGCAAATTTGCATGTCTTATATCTCATATAGCAAAAAGAATGCACAAACACATGATTTAAGCATAAATGGATAGATATTAAACATTTTTGAATATTGTCTTAGCAACAACATTTTGTTCTTGATCACATCACAAACGTGAAACACTTATTCAGCATAAAATGTCTCTGTGCTGCAGAAGCTGCCATCT
>VYZM01008647.1:299523-332060 GCA_013398915.1 Dromas ardeola | reverse complement strand
TTTCTCTTCTCCTTTCTTCAAATCCTCTGACCTCCCTTGGGAAGGCTTTTATTCATGTTCAGTATGCTCACACAACTATTTCTACCAGCACTGTTACCATAGAAACCAAGTGATTTTTTTTTTGTTTTCCCCTCCTCCCCTGTCAGGGTTTGGACCTAGTGCCAGACCTCTCTACTGCTAGCAATAATATTTTTTCAATATTTGGACAGATCTTTTAGTAAAAAAATCTGTTGTTTACATTTTCAAGATGTGATACTTTATTTCAGGATAAAAATTTTCAGGTATTAACATCAACCAATTGATTCACATACTTCAAGGAAATAGACAGCTCTTTCTTTTGCAACATTTAGACCACGACATTTTGTAAGGAAGATGCCAGAATTGGTTATTAATTGTAGACTTCAACTCAGAACGTGAATGAAGGGATTTATGTAACAGATCAGTGGACTGTGTCTCACATTTTCATTTTTTTTAGTACTCATTCTCAACACTCTTTTTTAGTATACAAAGAAATGGCTTGATCACGCCTAACCACAAAGAGAAACATGTAATTAATTACTGTATAATTTACAAGTTATTGATTGGCCTCATTTTTCGTGCTCACATTAACAGCTTCCTCATATAAATTTTTAAGTATTTTGATTCTCTGACTACATATCATATTGATTTTTTAAATGAATCTATGCTCAGTTAGATACATAACATTATATATTAATTTTATAACTGTTGTATTTGGGCTGAATAAATTATTTCAATTAACATAACAGAGGACATAGCTTTTCATTGAATCATCTGGTGCATAGTAAGTGTAATTCGACTTAAACATAGCACACATATACATTAGGTCATATCTACACTACAGCACAGATATATATATATCTGTTTGAGAATTTTTAGCCACCGTTAGTTTATGTAAAATATTACACTGAAAAGCAGAATCACAAGCACATATTTTCCAGAAATACTGTCTGCTTCTAGCATACACTGTAGCTTTCGGGTCCAAATATTGTATTACACCAGCAAAATGCAGGAGAAGGGAGAGCTAAGATTATTTGAAAGCGCCTTTTTTGCCTTGCTGTCAGGCAAGCGCTGGACTTGCAGACCCTCGTCCAAAACAACGGAATCTCCTGTAACATAATTATAAAGTGCAAGGCCACCAGAGTGATCTTTGGTTGTCTTCTTTCCCTGAAATATCTGTTTGGCGTAAGAGGCAATTACAATCATGCAAACATGAAAAATAAATCGCAGCACATTTCAAATGCTTTTTTTCTTCAGTGACAGAAGAGGGAGCAGTTCTTCCTTCTCACAGCCTGAGAGATGCATTTGGCCCCCATCCCCCCTGCCTATGCCCCTCTTGCCAAATGCAAACCTACTCCATCATAATCCAGACACGGACGGGTTTTGCTGTGGGGGCAAGCGGCAAGACAGTTTGGGGTCGAGGGTGGAGCGGGGACGGACCACCCACTTCGTCTCTGGAGAAACAAAGCTGAAATTCTTTTTGGGTTGCCACTTTCCCTAAGGATATAGTTAGATATCAGGGTCTTTTGTGCCCTACTGTATATTTTTATTTGTAACAATGCTTTTTTTTTTTTTTTTTTTTTTTACCCCACCTCATCGCGCTACAAAGCAGCCGTGGTGGTGTGTAGTCAACTGGAGTGAATGTGTACATTCTCCAGGCCTCGTTTTGTGAGACTTTGTCCCACTGTTGTTCCCACTCTGAGCCGAGCAGAAACCACGCACGTCTGAATAACGGGGCCCTTTCTGCCTGTTGTAATCCCGGATTGTTACAGTCTAGGGGCCAGCCATGCTGTCACCGTCACAAATTGATTTAACCATCAATTGCAGTGGTCATTAAAGCTGCTAGAAGTCCCAGCCAAGCTGATGAATTGCAGCTGAATGTGAAATGAGCTTCCAAGCCCGTTTCCCACCATCTCATATCAAAGCCTATTGTATCCCTCCAAAGTAAAGGGTCGGAGGTTCAGCCTGGAGTTCAACAATGGGCTCAGTCAGAAGATAGAGCCCCTTTCGCCCCGGCATTCCCAATTACAGTTTTCTTTCCATACCTTATTGTCCAGTATTTGCAGCCAACTAATACGTTGAATTATTGACATACCCCAGTGTCAATGGAGCTTTTGAGAGATTTATCCCCCAAATATATGGAATCCCAAGCATCTGGTGGCTCCCCAGTAATGACAATGAAATGATTCCCTGGTTTTCCTCCTCCAGCAGCGTAGTCGACTGATCTGAGCTGAATGGCTATCTTTACTCAGCAGAGATTATCTGCTTCCAGGCCTCACACAAAAAAAACCGAGTCTGCTTCTGGAAGTCGTTTTCCTTCAGATGTATTGTTCCCTGGACTTGCCTTGCTACTCATTTTTATATAGCACTTAAATCTGCTAGTCTTTTGCTTAGTGGCCGTAAGTAACAGGGGAAAAAAGAATAATAAAAAAAAAAAAAGATCCAATATACTCCACTCTCTTTATTTTTGCCCTGCTGTGTCTGCATGATTGATACAGTCTTCTCGCATTGCATTTTTGGTTTGTTATTAAGCCGCACACAGTATATGCTACCGGATGAAATCACATCCCTTCTGTTCGGGGGCAGCGTTTGCATGCTGGGCACACACAAGCTGGATTCATTTGCACGCTCGGTCTTGTCACAGGGTGCTGTCCCCGTGGGTGAGGGACTCTGGGGGGCAGGTGATGAAAGGAGTGTGAGGTGAGACACCACGGCTGTGATTACGTACGTGCAAAGTACAGGAGGGCTCCCACCATGTGCACAGACAGAAGTAGAAGTTGAGGGAGGGAGGGAGGAAGATTCAGTAAAGAGGTCACAAGTCCAGACTATCCCAATGTATTAATAATGAGCCAGGAGACAGTTCTAGGCCTGTATTTCCCTAGACTGTGTTTATTATAGACTGAATGTCTCCACTAAATCTGCGTGGAGATGCTGTTAGCAAAGAGGACTAACAGTTACCGCTGGCCTGTGGTCCTTGGTGGCTCCCGTGGAGGTCATCAGACGCCTGGTCTCGAAAGCTTTGTTGTCCCAAAGACAGAATGAACACATGAATATATAAATACATACACTTTTTATTTAAAAGTTGTTTTAAATCTGATTGTGTCACAAAAGAGCAGTGTTTTTGTTGAACTCTTGGATCTTTCTGACCTCTGGACACTTTCACAGTATGTAGCAGTGAACTTTCCTTAATGGAAAGTAATACCATTGCTAAGTTTTTTTTTTTTTTTTTTTTTCCTTACATGTTCCAAGTGAAGCATCTGAAAAGTCCATCAACGCATACTAGCACCAAGTTGTCTTCACAAAAAGTTGGACTGAATGATTAAGAGATTAAAAAAGAGAGCGGTATTCTGTTTGTCCGATTAATGGCCCCTGGTAGTGATTTCATGTCTCTTAAGAATCTGGAATTTAAAAAAGAAATATTCCCACTCTCGGCTGTGACAAGCCCAAGAATTTTTACAGTTTTTTCTTTAAAAAGCAGAAAACCGGCCTCAAATAGACAATAACATGGCAATAGGAGACTCCTCTGAATTGGACATACTCAGGTTCAAATTCTCGCCAGTTTTTTCTACAGCACAGATGACTATCCCACTCATCTGATAATGTGAAACCCTTCAATGATAAATCTCAAGTTTGTCTCTCTCAGTCTCTTTCCTGAATAGGTAAATATTCATTGTGCCAGAGGCACAAACCTGAGGCTGTCACGAACTCGCCCTCTGCCCTAATCACTAAGCAAGAAAGCAAGGCACAATTTTGGGCCAAATAAATATGGGTGCAGCCTCAGGCTGCCTGTGCAAGCTGAGTGCCAAAAATCAGGGAAAGGATGATAGAAGGTAAAAACTGCATCTGACAACTCCTAATCATGCTGTTCTCTGTGCGTATGGAAAGTGTTCAACTGCTGCAGTGCGAAGCCTGAACAATAAGTGAAATAGAATACACATTACATCTACCCATTTTGTCCAAACTTCAGTAATATGGAAAGGTACAAGTGAACCAGATTATAACTTCAGGTACTTATTTACTTTTGAGACAAATTTGTACTCTGAGAAGCTGAGCTATTGCAAATATCTTTCTGGCTGGTTTCTACCGAGAAGAAATCAGTGGTATTGGAGCTCTGGTCATGTAACTTTTTCAGTTTATACAAGCCCTGAAATGTGGTGGTCAAGGATCATATAAACAATCTTAGCGCATTATCATTGCCTAGTTCCAAGGGAGCAAGGCTGCACTGAGATATGACTTTACAGGAGTAAAGTTCCCTTCTGCTCGACTGTCAAAGTTGCCTCTGTGTTAACTCCTGCACAAATCAAAGCTAAGAACACCACCACAAATTCCCAAGACTCAAAGCCTGCGCCCTTTCTCAGGCCTCGGAAGGCTTTCCACTGCACGGTGACTTGATGGATCCTGACCCTGTAACATTTTTAATAGTTCTTGAAAAACTGATTGTTTCCTTGTGAGCTGTTGAGACAAAGAGGAATGAAGAAAGCTTCTGCTTTGGCGTAGAATAAAGATATTTATGTTACACGCTTGCCTTCCACTGAAAGAAAAAAATCTTGTCCTGGCAAAATTTATATTCATAAGTATATACCTATAGATCTTGGCAAGACTGGGTTCACTGATAGGTGAAGATACCTTTTGCTCTACAGGGCCAGGCCCTCCAAGGCCACTGAGGACACAGATTTTATTTGCAATATTCAGCTGCTGCAGGGAACAGACTAAGCCGCCCACAGAAAGCAATTTTTCCTTTGAGCACTGGAGCAGAAGAAATGCTCTTTCCCACAGGTTAGTGTCCTGGCACCTCTCCCCTTTCACATTCCATTGAAGTGAGTTAAAATGGGCACAAACTGAAACACAGGAGGCTCCCTCTGAACATCAGGAAACAATTTTTCACTGTGAGGTTGCCCAGAGACCTTGTGGAGTCTCCATCTTTAGACATATTCAAAAGTCATCTGGACATAGTCCTGGGCAACTGTCTTCAGGTGACCCTGATTGAGCAGAGGGATTGGACCAGATGACCTCCAGAGGCCCCTCTCCTGGGGACCCTTCTGTGATTCTGTGAAACCTTGAAGAGTTATTAGAAGAGTAGATTCACAGACAGAAACACAGTTCATCTCAGCAATTATATGTCTTCTTGTCTTATGACAAGCGAGGTAAAAAACTCAGAAGTCTTTCATAGAAGAGTTGTTGGGATACAAAACATAGTTTCAGAAATACTGGAATGTAGAGATATTGATTTTACTTTTGCAAGGAAAGATATTTTGATAGTGCTTGTTTTTAGCTGTATGGCACTGAAAATAAGGTAATTTTTCCTCAAGGCAGACAAGTGCAACTCCAATTAGTGTCTACTTATATTATTAACTTGTATATGAATAACTTAACAACTTTTGTAGTAAGCCTTTTCTGACCTGTATTTACTTTCTACTCCAGAGTTCATGGTTAATTGTACAAAATAATATACTGGTTATGTGTGGTTTTGTGATCAACAAATGCAAATAAGCGATCAATAACAACAATAATGCCACATTTTAGATAGAAAACTGCTTTAAATATGTAGTATTGAGGGAATAAAAACATTTACTCCACGTTACAGAAAATGGTTTACTTTTCTTTTTTCCCCCACATATAGCATTGAAAAGAAATAGCATTGTTAAGGCATCCTTGAATCAGATGCAACTAGTACAGTCTTGTATCAGGAATGTCAAAAAGAATCTAGATCTTTGGTAGATTTCTTAATCTTAAGATGTTAAAATAAGAGGTGAAACCTTTTGACATTAATTGTAGGTGAAACAAATCCTTGAACCATTCGGAATTCACTCTGTCAAATAATAAGCAATAAGTGGCAATTGCAATTGCAGATTTTCCCTGTCTTCCATGCCTTTCAGAGCATGACAATCAGTTGGTGGTACATGAAACATTTGCAAGAAATATTCTTTTCTTGTTTTCATTTGTGTATTGTTAGGTTTCCTCCTGGAACTGGGAGACAGTTTTCTAGCTTTCAAATCCTAGTCGCAATGCAAACGTAATTCTTGCTTGGAGGTGTTGCAAAGCTGTTACAGAAAGTGTTCACATTTTACATAAAAACATAGAATCTGGTATGATTGCTTATGCAGAACATACATGTTGTCTGTGGTTCTCTGAGTACCCGAACCTAATTTATCTACAACATTTTTTTGGATGCATCTGAACAGGCTGTTAAAGCCCTTTTGTTTTTTTTCCTTATTAAGTGCTCATGGCTGTAGGAGTGTATAATGTCTTTGACAAACAGAAGATTCTTGTTCAATGCACTGGACTTCTCCAAAGTCCTGCAGGATGCACGTCCCATGTGGACATTGGCAGCAGACAGCAATATTTTTCTGCAGCGTGTGCTTTTTTGTGTGTGGGAAGACTTGCCTCATCCTGCACATAAAAGCGTCCAGGAGGTAAAAAGAACCCTGTTAACTCTGACAAAATATAAGTAATCAATGTGGCTGAGATTTTTTGTTCTGAGCCTGGCTGATGCATCACTTTCAGAGGTTCAACGACCACCAGGCTTCATCGCCCATCTTTTTTGTTTATATTTATTTGTTATGATTTTTTTCATATAGTTTTGCTGTGGCGAAGCTGGTTTATGACATATTTTTACATGTAACACTGGGACTCATTTGTTTTTAATTTCTTTTATTTTTCGGCTTGTAGCTGTAGAAGGAGAATAAGAATTGCTTCAGTGGGAAGAAGAAATTATTATTTCAGTTTGGAATCCATAAATAAATGAAACAAAGTTGTTGTCAAACCATGGTAAACAGCACACAAATAAAAGTCAAGGTCAGTATGTCTGTGGCTGCCCATTTGCTACTAAGAAAAAGGTGTATTTCTGGAGACAAGGAAGGAAGGGCTGCAGAAATCTACTGCTTCTGTACATGCTCAAATTAAGAGTCTTACTTTTTTAGGGTTCTTCCCCAACTCTTATGTTTATCTTAGGGTGGGCAGAGATTGCAAAAGGCCTTCATACTTTAGTTCACAAAAGGAAAAAATACACTGACTCCTGTTACATCCCTCTAAAATATCAAAATTATGCTGTGCTTCTCTCAGTTTTTCTGCTCCAGATACACACTCAAGTTCTGCATCCTGCTTTCCTTCAAGTGGATTCCCAAAGGACGGGTGAAGGAGACTTCCCAGGCCACCACAACGCAGAGGCCTGGTGCTCCCCCCTCCCACATCCCCAAACATGCACTTGGAGACGTCTTGTTTTCCTTTCCCGTTGTTTTTCATGTGAAACCCAGGTAGCCATGGAAAGCTTTTTCCAGACGTATGCTCTCGTTATGGATGTGACCCAAAGCCTGTGGAAGGCAGACCAGACACTCCCACTGATATTCATGGTCCTGTGCCATCTACTGCATCTGAGGAGCCATCGTGCTCACCGATGCTGACTTTCCAGGAAATACTGAAGTCATTTAACACTTGCATTAAAGAGCATCAAATGTAAGTGAAATGGTGTAGTTAGGTTGCCAAAAATATATTACACAGCTGGTTGTAAAAGTAGGTGGCAGGCGCAGCAAGCAGGATTGCTGTGTTCTAGTTTTGCTGTATTGCCATTTTCCCCTGCCCCTTCACAGAAACCAACATTAAGCTTTAATAAATTAATACTAGCTGTAATTAAAATATCAGACCAAATTGGCTCCTGAATATATTACTTGCCTAGGGATAGGTTCAGTGATGTAGTGACTGACATCATTCTGCCTATTGAATGTAGAGGTTGCGGGTATTTGATGTTCCTGTTAACTACAGGATGAGGGGTCATTATTTTGAATTTCAGAAGCCATCCACTGATTTTCCGTGAGACTTCAACTCCTAAGTCACTTGGATGTTTCTGAAAAAAATCACACACCCTCTTTCTTTTGGAAAAGAAAAGGCCCCAAGCGTGTTTTGTAAGAATACAGCTAATTGAATGGCATGGTAATGAAAACAAATAAATAAAACTTAATTCAGAGTTAGACTAAATACAAGTAATGGGATTGAGTTTCTTTCTGGAAGAGAACTCTGCTGGCATCAGTCAGCTTAGAGCAGGAGTTAATCTATCCCACAGTTTTTGTTTAACTTATAAAACCAGGAGAGAAACACACAAGGGAAATTCTCAGAAAGGCCACTGTAGACTACTAACGAGATAAATGTCCCTGAGGTCTCCTGATAGCCCACGGGGAAAGCAAAACTCCTCTAGAGGGTGATACAGAGTGGGTACAGTGGGATCTGGTGCTTTCTCTGAAGAATCCTCTTTCTTCCTGGGGACTGTAGGAAGGGAGCGTGGAGTTACCTCAGTAGCCTCAAAGCTGCCTTTGGAAATGCCCACTAAAAATCACAAGCAAGGAAATGATAGAAGATCAATTAAAACACAAGACCAACAGTTTCAAAACACTAGCTCTGAAGAGAAATCAAGACACAATACACCTCTGCTGAGCCACAATGCTGTACCCAAAGCTGGCTGAGACGACCAGCGCGCTCTCTGTATCTCCTCCTGAACTGGTTTCTCTCAATGGGCAGGCATTCTCCTAATGGAAGTCCCGGGGAACTGTGTGTTTCAAACTTGCCAAATCAAGAGTCAACATTTCTGAAATAGTAGATTCTCTACTGGAGCTAATTTTTAAATCTTCCAGGCATGGGGCAGCAAAGGTAGGCAGCCTTCAGTCCCACAGTGGCTGCTACTTAGTTATCTCACTTCTCTGTAACTACCCCCACCTCTGAATAGCTATCGTCTCCCTTTGAGCATTTGTTCTACCTTTGCCTGCTCAGAAGGTTCTTCTGTATTGTTTTGGTCTTCAGTAGCAATTGGCCTTTTGGTGAGAAGGCTAGTATAAATTATATAATCGTGGTTTCCTGGAAACTTGCAGGACTACACGGTCCCCTTCCATCTGTTTTCCAGAGTTCTACCAGGCTTACAAAACAAGCCATGAAAATATAATAGTGCAGTAACTACCAACAAGGGCCTCTTGTATCTTCTGCTCCATCTCAGCAAGAGGTTAAATTACACGATATAACGCTATATAACATAACAGGATATTTTTTCCATTTTAGGCTATGACATCAGTATTCTTACAATCATAAAAACAAATCAAAACCAAGTTTTGCTCTCTTCTCATTAAGACATGCACTACATATTTAAGATCGTCTCTTGAGAAAATTTTATGGACAAATATTACAGAACATGCAGCAGATGTTTGCGATCTCTAATTCCAAGTAAGTTCCAGCCTGGAAACTTAATTGAGGCACATTTATACTGATTTCAGATGAGTTTTGCCCAGATGAGGATTGCCAATTCTAATCCATATTTGTTTCTGGATTCTTTAACATTTACATTGAGTACAGATGGACTTGGACAGAATCCAAATCCAAATTAAATCAAAGTTTGGATTACCTGGCTCCAAGTGCTCAGGCTTTTCTTGCATCTAAAAACAAAGTAGTAGATCATGAGGTGAATATATTTCAAAGATGCTCAGCACTGTCTCCATTTTTATTAGATGTTCCTGGGGCTCATTGTTTTTTGTACGGGTGACATTCTTTTAATCCAACTTGTGCCTAAATGGGGGTGCACAGTAGAGTTTTCTTTCTTTGTTGCCCAGAGAGAGAAACCTAAACCCAAAAATTCCTACATTCTGCTTATATATGTGGTCACCAGAGGAGAAAAAGAACAGCCTATTTTGAAACTTCAGACACGCTCAGAGTTAAAATACTTCTCTGACAACTCTTCTCTGTTACTGGGTAGATGGTTAGAGTACAAAAGGATGTGGTTTAGATTTCTCCACCAACATAAGCGTTTTTCCATTTACATGTACAAATTTTGTAGGTTCTTGCCTGCTTGAAAATATAACAGCACATTTATCTTACAGAAATGAGGGGTTTTCTGTAAAATTCATATTGTGCAATGATCTCAGCATCCAACTGGCATTCCAGACTGAAATGAGATAGAAATAATGAAAAGAGAAGCAACAGTTTGTTTGCCTTTTCCAGAATCCCTTCACTGGCAGCTCCAAATCAGAGCTTTAAAAAAAAAAAAGTCTCATGTAAAAGTAATACAAGGTCAACATTTTTATTTCTGTCATTTAATCCATTTTACAAAATTCTTTTCTTTTTCCTCACTGGAATGTAAATATTACTTCTGGAAATTTGCTAACATGAATGACCTATTTAAGTATCTCGTATATATGTTGCCTTTTCTAGAATGTATTTTACAACTAGTGTTGTGAAATCTTTTCTCTAATGGTTGGAGTTACAGAAGACTGAGTGTCTATAGAGGGTTTATTTCATTTTTTCAACTAGTTCTGTAGGCACATGGTATTCATGAAAAGCAGTGAGTTCTGGAACAAGAAGGTAGAAAATCCATGGATGGACACAGCTTGTAGTGTGCAGTTAATCATATAGAGGAAGAGATATCCATAATTTTCACTGCTTTTATTACTTGCTCTAGTTTTGCTAAGCAGGTTATACTAGAGCTCTGAAATTCAACTTCCTGTGGATAAGTTACAAAAAGACCCCCACCTTAAAACCGGCGTTTCTCTTTCTAAAAATTTTCTGGTAAATTTATTATTGACATGAGAAGAGCCATGCTGGGTCATAACGGAAGTTCATCAAGCTCATTATCCTGTGTTAACAGTTGTCAATCTGTTGCTTAGTGGGCAAAGATAAAAAAATAGGAAATCATAAGCCAAATAGGCTGCTGCTCATGGCAGCAGAATAGCAGAGGAGGAAGCTGCCTACAAAGGGCAGGATGGTGAGAGGAAGAAATAGAGTTGCGATCCTGTAATTCAGGAGGGGACACCTTAGGAGTGAGGTAGGCTGAAGGTATTTCCTATTGCCCTGGGGATTTAGGGAATAATGAGAGAGAGAGCAAGAGACGGAGGGATCCTCTAAGCATGCACAGAGCCCTACGATACCTATAATCCCCTGCAATATCCTGATGTCTACTGGCGCCCTTGCTGAAACAGAACTCCTCTAGTTCTCTCTCCTCAGTCTTTCCTTTCTGAAACTTCCCATCTCCAAAACTCATGCTGTTTCTCCCATCCCTCCCTTCCTCCTTCCCCAGTGTATCTTTGAAATTCAGCCATGTCGCCACAAAATTCAGCTTTGTGCCCCAGGGATGCAGGTAAGTAAGAGGTTTCGTTGTTTGTTTGTNCAATATCCTGATGTCTACTGGCGCCCTTGCTGAAACAGAACTCCTCTAGTTCTCTCTCCTCAGTCTTTCCTTTCTGAAACTTCCCATCTCCAAAACTCATGCTGTTTCTCCCATCCCTCCCTTCCTCCTTCCCCAGTGTATCTTTGAAATTCAGCCATGTCGCCACAAAATTCAGCTTTGTGCCCCAGGGATGCAGGTAAGTAAGAGGTTTCGTTGTTTGTTTGTTTTCTTATTTTTTATATTNAAAGTAGTAGATCATGAGGTGAATATATTTCAAAGATGCTCAGCACTGTCTCCATTTTTATTAGATGTTCCTGGGGCTCATTGTTTTTTGTACGGGTGACATTCTTTTAATCCAACTTGTGCCTAAATGGGGGTGCACAGTAGAGTTTTCTTTCTTTGTTGCCCAGAGAGAGAAACCTAAACCCAAAAATTCCTACATTCTGCTTATATATGTGGTCACCAGAGGAGAAAAAGAACAGCCTATTTTGAAACTTCAGACACGCTCAGAGTTAAAATACTTCTCTGACAACTCTTCTCTGTTACTGGGTAGATGGTTAGAGTACAAAAGGATGTGGTTTAGATTTCTCCACCAACATAAGCGTTTTTCCATTTACATGTACAAATTTTGTAGGTTCTTGCCTGCTTGAAAATATAACAGCACATTTATCTTACAGAAATGAGGGGTTTTCTGTAAAATTCATATTGTGCAATGATCTCAGCATCCAACTGGCATTCCAGACTGAAATGAGATAGAAATAATGAAAAGAGAAGCAACAGTTTGTTTGCCTTTTCCAGAATCCCTTCACTGGCAGCTCCAAATCAGAGCTTTAAAAAAAAAAAAGTCTCATGTAAAAGTAATACAAGGTCAACATTTTTATTTCTGTCATTTAATCCATTTTACAAAATTCTTTTCTTTTTCCTCACTGGAATGTAAATATTACTTCTGGAAATTTGCTAACATGAATGACCTATTTAAGTATCTCGTATATATGTTGCCTTTTCTAGAATGTATTTTACAACTAGTGTTGTGAAATCTTTTCTCTAATGGTTGGAGTTACAGAAGACTGAGTGTCTATAGAGGGTTTATTTCATTTTTTCAACTAGTTCTGTAGGCACATGGTATTCATGAAAAGCAGTGAGTTCTGGAACAAGAAGGTAGAAAATCCATGGATGGACACAGCTTGTAGTGTGCAGTTAATCATATAGAGGAAGAGATATCCATAATTTTCACTGCTTTTATTACTTGCTCTAGTTTTGCTAAGCAGGTTATACTAGAGCTCTGAAATTCAACTTCCTGTGGATAAGTTACAAAAAGACCCCCACCTTAAAACCGGCGTTTCTCTTTCTAAAAATTTTCTGGTAAATTTATTATTGACATGAGAAGAGCCATGCTGGGTCATAACGGAAGTTCATCAAGCTCATTATCCTGTGTTAACAGTTGTCAATCTGTTGCTTAGTGGGCAAAGATAAAAAAATAGGAAATCATAAGCCAAATAGGCTGCTGCTCATGGCAGCAGAATAGCAGAGGAGGAAGCTGCCTACAAAGGGCAGGATGGTGAGAGGAAGAAATAGAGTTGCGATCCTGTAATTCAGGAGGGGACACCTTAGGAGTGAGGTAGGCTGAAGGTATTTCCTATTGCCCTGGGGATTTAGGGAATAATGAGAGAGAGAGCAAGAGACGGAGGGATCCTCTAAGCATGCACAGAGCCCTACGATACCTATAATCCCCTGCAATATCCTGATGTCTACTGGCGCCCTTGCTGAAACAGAACTCCTCTAGTTCTCTCTCCTCAGTCTTTCCTTTCTGAAACTTCCCATCTCCAAAACTCATGCTGTTTCTCCCATCCCTCCCTTCCTCCTTCCCCAGTGTATCTTTGAAATTCAGCCATGTCGCCACAAAATTCAGCTTTGTGCCCCAGGGATGCAGGTAAGTAAGAGGTTTCGTTGTTTGTTTGTTTTCTTATTTTTTATATTTTTTTTTTTGTCCTTCAGGACAAGAAAATGTAATTGCTATTGATAAACCGTGAACCAATTCTGAGAACAAGGACACGTGTGCAGCAAATCTTCCCCTAGTTACTCTCCCTTTTAATGGTTTTTCAAGGGGACTCAGAAACAGGAACTGGAACAGGCTGGAAAGTGATGAAAGAGGAAGAGAAGAAAAGTCGACTTTTCCAATCAGACTTCTGATGAAATTTCCATTCATCTTCTGAGCAAAAAGCTATGACCATTCCAGACTGATGACAGTGTTCTCCAGCTACTATGGTTTGGGTTGTTTACATAAGCTGGTGCAGGATTTCAAACCATTTCACATGTAGCACAGTAGAAAAGATTTCTTTTCCTCCTTCTCAGAATAGTAGAGTAAAATCCAGGAGCATTTCTGGAATAATAGTGGATAAGAACTGATTGAGGCATATAATTGTAATAATTGTTATTTTATTGATTTATCACAAAAAGTTGCAAGAAATAATTTGATGTAATTTCATAAATTTGGTGATATATTGGGTGTCAGGAGATGACAAAGATAACCCATAACCTAACAATGAAAACTTTCGATCTATTTTTTTACCTAATAGGCCTGATTTTGTAGGAGATATTGAGAGCCACCGATTCTAATGGCAATGGCTATTTCACTTTGTTGAATTGAAGCCTGAAATGGTAAACTCTTCAACAAGAGGTGATGATTTTATGCTTGTTACAGTCACAAAATCATAGAATGGTTGACGTTGGAAGGGACCATCTGGTTTAACTCCCCTGCTCAAGCAGGGACACCTGGTCACAGCTGCACAGGACAGACGGCTTTTGAAGATCTCCATGGATGGAGGCTCCACCACCTCTCTGGGCAACCTGTACCAGGGCTCAGTCATCCTCACAGTAAAAAAATGCTTCCTGCTGTTCAGAGGGAACCTCCTGTGTTTAGGTTTATGTCCAGTGCCTATGGTCCTGTCACTGGGCACCACTCAAAAGAGCCTGGCTTCATCCTCTTTGTCCCTCCCTTCAGGTATTTGTATACATTTATAAGATTCTCCCCGAGCCTTCTGTTCTCCAGGACCACCTCCCTCAGCCTTTCCTCATAGGAGAGATGCTCCAGTCCCTTCATTGTCTTTGTGGTCCTTTGTTAGAGATTCTCTCCAGTATGTCCATGTCTCTCTTGTACTGAGGACCCCAGAACCGGACCCAGCACTCCAGTTGTGGCCTCACCAGTGCTTAGAAAAAGGAAGGATCACCTCACTCAACCTGCTGGCAACACTGCCTAATGCAGCCCAGGATACCATTGCGCTTCTTTACCACAAGGCCACATTGGTGGCTGATATTCAACTTGGTGTCAACCAGGACATGTGGGTCCTTTTCTGCAAAGGGACTTTCCAGATGGGTGGCCCCCATAATATACGGGTGTATGGGGTTGCTTCTCCCCAGGTAAAAGTCTTTGCAGTTCTCCTGGTTAAACTTCAAAAGATTCCTGTCAGCCCATTTCCCCAGCCTGCTGGGGTCTCCCTGGATGCCAGCATGACCCTCTGGTGTATCAGACACTCCTCCCAGTTATGTGTCATCAATGAACTTGCTGAGAGTACACTAAGCCCCATAGTCCTGATCATTAATGAAAATGTTTAACAGGACTGGACTGAATATAGACCCTTCGGGTACACTTCTAGTTGCTAGCCTCCAACTAGACTTTGTGCCACTTACCACCATGCTCTGGGCCTAGCTGTTCTGCTAGACTTCAATCCACCTTGCTGTCTGCTCATCCAGGCCATAGTTTAACAGCTTTTCTATTAGGATCTTATGGGACATAGTGTCAAAAGCCGTACTTAAGTCAAGGTAGACAATATCTACTGCTCTCCTCATCTAACAAGCCAGTAATTTCATCATAGAAGGTTACCAGGTTGGTCAAGCATGACTTGGTGAAACCTTGGTGAAACCATGCTGACTACTCCTGATGACTTTCTTGTCCTTCATGTGCCTGAAAATGGTTTCCAGAATTAGCTGCTCCATTGCTTTCCCAGGGATCAAGGTGGTGCTGACTGGCGTCTAGTTCACTGGGGCCTCCTTGCTTTTCTTGAACGTAAGATTGACATTTGCTTCCCTCCACTATTCTGGTATCCTTAAAACAATGAGGCTGAGGCCTCTCTCACTACTGTTGTTATATATATAACAAATAGCCACAATAAAAAGCAACTCTTCACATTGTGGTTTGGACAATAGCTAGGTTGCTGGCACCAGAGCAAAACTTGCAAAGGCCAAGGACATCTTTTTCATTGGAACGTAAGTATTTTCAAAGCCTCAGACTTTTACTGGTCTGCAATGTGGATCATTCATGTTTTGTTTTTTTTGTTTCTAAATCTTCTTAAATCTGATGGAGTGGAAACTGTTTTTTTAATTTATGGGTTAGACAAATAGTCTACTGGGATAACTCTGACAGATGATTCATTCCCTGGAAGACTAACACTAACATTAATTTTGTTGAGAAATATGAGGGGAATCAGGACCATGATAGAAGGGAAAAGATGTATACATTTTATTAAAATGTTATGAACACCTAAGTCAGCAATAACTGCAGAGCTTTCTCAACATTGGAAAGACTGAAGATACATCACAGGTACAACTGTAAGCCATACAGTCCTTCCACTTCCCACATCTAGTAAAATGTGATTTTTTTGGTGGAGAGAATTGAAGTGGCACCTCTCTGTGTGCTTAATTTTTGTTTCAATAAGATGTCCCAAATAGAACAGATAACAAAGGAGTTCTTGCCTTTCCTTTTTGGAGGCACAGATCTCTCCTCTAGTTGATAGTGTTTACAAATTATTTTACATGAATAATTGCTTGTGGGATTTTTACCCATTTTTAAGATTTGGTTGAACTTAGACAAAACTATTCTAAGGTTATGGAAGATTCCTAGGTGGACTGATAAAGTGATCCCCTAAGCCTATTTTCCTCATGCTTCAATTCAGGCTAAAGCAACCTTTTTTCTGTTGATGGATTTTAATTTCTTAGATCAAGGTTATAGTAATTTAAATCTCTTCAGAACAACAGGATCATTGTTCAAATAGGACTCAAAGTTGTTATTAATCCCAGGCACATAACCTGAACATGCACATGAATAAGTCAATAGTTGCATGCATGTGCACACACGCTCTTTCTTATTCTCCCTTTCTTTTTAGGATTCATTCTCTTCAAATAAATTGGTTTATGTTGTTTCAATATTTTAGTTGATTGCTATAGAGAAGGCTGTAAATATACACAATGAGTTTGCCAGGTACAGGAAATGCACGCATGCTTATTTTCTAAGGCAGTAAATGTTTTCTATAAAGTTTCAATCTCAAGCCAACAACATAAATGCAAAGTGATGCGCTTTTTGCTGCTGTCTTTCTGAGGAAAATGTGGGTCCTATTTATTTATTTATTTCTTCATTTATTAATACTGTATCTGCAAACCACCTGCAATGGCAGCCTCTTCTGCAGACTGACTGGCACCCTGGTTTCTATGGCAACCAAAAAAAAAAAGGGGTGAAGTGAAATGAAAGCAGTGAATGCCTCAGCTTTACTGGTAGCAGGGAAAAAAAAGGAGGCCTCATTTACATTCTGGTGCGTAAATCAGCTAAGTGATGTTTCCTGAATATTTTCTGATGGCTTGAAACTGCACATTCATGTGGAGTTTGTATTTTTTTATTAGGACAGAACTAAAATTCCCCATAGCAGTTTATCTGTATAAACTTGAGGTGGGGGAAAAACACAGATGAACTTTTAGTTAATTGTTCTGTCTGCTCTAAAAAGAAATAAAATGGATTATTAAATTATAATTACTAAAACGAGGGAGTTAGAAAGTTTTCTTCATCTGTGACACAAATATGTTGTGTTGAGGAAACATCTGCTAGGCTAAGTGACCCATTTCTAAACAAACAGCTTAAGAAAAGAGAGAAATCTAAATGCAAACAAAGCTCCTTTTAGTATCTTAGACAATTCCTTTGACAATAATGCATTCCAAGGGGATGTGCATATACTTTGAGTGTAAGACTTCTGCCTTTTGGTTTATCACTGCCCTCCATACAAACAGGGCCTTAATCCTGAGGCTTTGAGGTTCTACTATGATGAAAGTGAATAATATTAAACATATACATCAAAGTTCCTTACAAATACAACGAAAATATATTTTTTATATAGAATTCATGAATCCCTTTGTTTCTAAAGTGATTTAGAGGAGTATTATCTTATTTTAAGAGAAGCATCCTAGTATTAGAATTCATCTATCAGTTTGTAAGAAGTCACCTTAAAACATTACAAAAATTAGCTAATATGCTCAAAACACCTTTCTGGCTTTAATTTTAGTCTTCCCATTAAGCATGTACCCAAATCCAGCCAGAAATCCAGAACTTTTTACTAGTCTGCTATTCCCATCCTTTCAGGACCAGGCTTTGGTCTGGTAGGGTACGCCCAAGCTTCTTGTAGAGTCTGGAAGAACCAGGCATAGGTGAATCCAGGGGTACAACCGCCCGAAGGGCACCTCAGCTACTCTCAAGATTGGGGTGGCTGCCCTGAGCCTAAAATGCAGCCAGGCTGCAGGCAGGAAAGAGACCAAGTTCACGTGGGCTACAGAGTTCAGTGTCTTTACCTCTGCTTTGAGCCAAGATTTCACCTTGCAATAGAAGTGACCTCTTCAGGAGCACCTTTGTCAGGACATTTTTCCTGATATACCTTCAGTTCTGATTTTTCCTGTATGTGCTGGACTCATCAAGCCCAATTCCTGTGATTCCCCTAGATTTTATTTCTTTAAAGTTAAGCAAGATTATTTCAACTGAATTTTGTGATATTTGATACTTTTATTTAAGCCCAGTCTACTGGAATCGTGAGATTGCATGAAAATACTTACTTTAATGTTTTTTAAAAAAACTTTAAAGGTCCTGATCTGAAAATATGAAACTTAAAGACCTTGAATCCATGAAGTAAATAACAAGAAGGAAAAAATTAACAATTAGTGTAGCTTGACTTTCAAGATAAATGCATGGGTTTTTTTGAAAGCATTCTGTGTCCCTCTGATCATGCATGGCTGCAGAGGATTAACTTTTAAAGGAAGAACTGCTGCACTGTTTTTTTTAGGATAGACTTTATAATTTTGTTTTTCCGTGTGAATATATGCAAAATATAAAAATATGTATTTATACATTTTTCTCAAGACATGCTTAATTACGTCACTATTGTACAGTAGTATGAACCCTGCTGATTTATTTGCAAGAATATCTTTCATTTTAGGTATATAAATGCTCTGATAGGTATCAGCAAAGAGCAGATGGCTTCACAAAAGACGTTTGAAAGCTGCCTCCCTCCTGCCAGAAGCTTTTCACACTCTCACTTTGTCTGGCTTCAGTGGGATTCCTTGGCGACAGGGAGCTCTCTCCGTGCCCCGCTGCTTGTGGAAGTACAGTCATGTAACCAGCTCTGCACTGATTAATGCATTTGCTCAACTCCAGTGGCTACAGCCCTGTAAGAGGACTACCTCCCTGCATCCACCTCTGGAAGGATATATATTCAGAGCATTAAAGTTGGATAGGTGGTTAGACTAGTTGTTGACAGTGCATGAGCTCTAGGGGATAGCTCTCAGAAAAGAGCTGGAGTTCAGTGACTCCAAGGGGGGAGCCACAAGTCACCGACGTGGCACCAGTGCTAGGGCAGAATGGTCACAGAGAAACATCTGGAAGTTGTTTGGCGTGACCGAGAGTGGATTTTTAGCAGGTCAGCCCAGGCCCAGTCCAAATCCAATCTGGTCCTGTCCACTTCAAATGAACTGTGGCAGAGTAGTCTGAGATGGTAGAGATCTCATGATACCTCTTGCACTTAGAGGATCTCTTTGGGTTATGACACTGAGCATTCACAGAGACACTAGAGTCTAGAAAATGTAAGCATGCAAAAAACCCCCAAACCTGGAGGCTTTTTTAGTCATAGTCACTGTCTATAGTAAGAAACTGCCAAAACCAGCCTTAGCCTTTCATTAGATTGTTCTGGGGCCAATAAAATCATGTTTTCTGTCTTCTTGTTTTGTAACCATGGACTTCTTCAAAAGATTTTCATTTTTATGTTGAAATGCTTCAAATATTAACAGGCATAATACCATCATTATTTTTCATGGTTAAGTTAGATTTTAGTAAATTTTGCAATTGCAAAGTTTTGGTTTCAGTGGGTGAGCACTATGGATCGACTGTCCTATTTGACAGTTCAAACAGTTTATTATTTGACCAGCTCATCTATCCTTACAACAATAGGAAAACAGTACAATACAAATGTTCATGGAAAAATTGGATGGATTTTTTTTTTTCTGGGGAAAGCAGGATATTTTCTGGCAAGATATGACTAGTAGAAGGAACTCATTACTCTCTTTCTTGCACATTGTAAAAGATACATCTGTCTACTCCTGCTTGCCATACCTTTGGAAAGAAATTTTTAAGTGACAGGATTTACCTCCTTGGTCCTTTTTATCTTATTTCATAGAATCATAGAATCATAGGGTTGGAAGGGACCTCTGGAGATCATCTAGTCCAACCCCCCTGCCAGAGCAGGGTCACCTTAGAGCAGGTTGCACAGGAACATGCCCAGGCGGGTTTGGAATGTCTCCAGAGATGGAGACTCCACCACCTCTCTGGGCAGCCTGTTCCAGTGCTCTGCCACCCTCAAAGTAAAGAAGTTCCTCCTCATGTTGAGATGGAACTTCCTATACTCAAGTTTGTACCCATTACCTCTTGTCCTGTCGCTGGGCACCATTGAAAAGAGCCTGGCCCCATCCTCCTGACACCCACCCTTTAAGTATTTGTATGCATTAATAAGGTTACCCCTCGGCCGCCTCTTTTCCAGACTAAGCAGACCCAATTCCCTCAGTCTTTCCTCATAAGAGAGGTGTTCCAGTCCCCTAATCATCTTGGTAGCCCTATGCTGCACCCTCTCCAGCAGTTCCCTGTCCTTCTTGAGCTGGGGAGCCCAGAACTGGACACAGTACTCCAGGTGTGGCCTCACCAAGGCAGAGTAGAGGGGGAGGATGACCTCCCTCGACCTGCTGGCCACACTCTTCTTGATGCACCCCAGGATGCCATTGGCCTTCTTGGCCACAAGGGCACATTGCTGGCTCATGGTCATCCTGTTGTCCACCAGGACTCCCAGGTCTCTTTCCACCGAGCTGCTCTCCAGCAGGTCGGCCCCCAACCTGTACTGGTGCATGGGGTTATTCCTCCCCAGGTGCAGCACCCTACACTTGCCCTTATTGAATTTCATAAGGTTTCTCTCCGCCCAACTCTCCAGCCTGTTCAGGTCTCTCTGTATGGTGGCACAGCCTTCTCCTGTGTGAGCCACCCCCCCCAGCTTTGTGTCATCAGCAAACTTGCTGAGGGTGCTCTCTATCCCCTCATCCAAGTCGTTGATGAATATGTTGAAGAGGACTGGGCCCAGTACTGACCCCTGGGGAACACCACTCGTCACTGATCTCCAACAGGACTCTGTGCCCCTAACCATGACCCTCTGAGCTCTGTCTTTCAACAATTCAATTTCAATTTTTTGTAGCGTTTCTCAAGAAACTGGTTCTGTTAGAACTGCTAACATATCAAACCCCTGAAGAGCTTGAAACAGCTACAAATTATGCTCTAAAAAAAAAGGAGAGAGGAAAACCCTTTTTCTTTCCTCAAAACATGGAGTTTTATTCCTAAGACTGTGAGAGTCTATGGAAGTACCAAGGAGATAGGGAATCCTCCACATATTTTTAAATGGACAGAAACATATAATGGTACTGTGATCATCCATGTATTACAAGACGGACCCTGTCAATAAAGGCACCTGTACGCAAAATACTCTGTATCACTAGCCCTACAAAAACTACACAGGTCTGAAGCCCATATTGGCAAGATTTCTTTGTGATTTAGGCTTAGCATCATAGCTGTGATTCTCTGCATACGTGTTAATTCCTTCTTCCGAGTAGGACAGGCAACCTGTGTTTCTAAATTGGAGATCCCAGGCATTAAAGTTACAACAGTCTTTTAATAACTTTTGGATTTGTTTTGTCCTTTCTTGAAGAAAACAGAGGCAGGCTATGTTGCTGGGACAGCCTGAATTTTCAAAGTGAGAAGTGTAAATGTAGTGCCAATGAAACACATTTGTCATGCTGAGATGGTATACACAAACACATGGTGTCATGGAAAGGTAAGTGTTTGGCACAACCCGTCTTGCTTTTGAGTGATGTGGCTCTGCAATCACATCATGTTCACCTGGTGTGGTCAGGCTAATGGTGTTCATTGTAAGTTGTTAAAAAAACACATGTGAAATTACAATGTCAAACACTTATCTGAGGAACAATGAAGTTAAAAGTGAATAAATGGCCTCTTATTTACCCTTATTCCTCCTTTGTAGAAATGTACAATGAAACTTGGTGATGGTCCTTTGAACACTTGACCGAACGTACCAGAAATGGAGTGTCTGGGGGCTCATGGAGCAGCTTTGCCAAGTGAGGAAGGGACTTCATCCACCCACAATATGGTGGCTTTGCATCACTGTGGATCGAACTCTCAATGATGTGTAAGGGTAAATGGGGGAGTCATCTGCTGTTATGGGCTGTGTGCTTCTGGTCTGGTATAAAGTTCGGACAGACTTCTGGGTGTATAGCTACCTGTATCTTCATTGCTCCTTGCTCAATGCAGCCAGCTTTTGATAGTTCTCATCATTTGCTACTCTATTCATACGCCATGAAAACCCCCTCCGTCCCTGCATCTGCAACTTCATTACTGTGCTCAGAGTTCTCTCAGTCTTTTTATTCACCAAACATAGCAGTGCATCGTGCTGACTTCCACACATTTCCTCAATATCTTATTTTATGCTTTCTGCTGGGAATGCCTCAATATTCAGGTATACCATTTGCTATCCTCTTTTGTCACAGTCCCCAGGGAATGTGATTCTTCCCCCAGTAGTGTGGGGTAAGGGAGAATCACCACTTGTTTCTTTTTGTAAGACATCTTTAGAGTGTATTTCACAAGGGATATTCTGTGACAGATTTATTTTGCCTCAGATCACAGTTCAGGCTCCTGAGCAACCTTTTGATGAAAAGGTGGAGTTTGACAGGCTGCTAAATGAATTGCAGGTACCAGTCTCACATTTCTGTTCCAAATTTTATAACTCAGTGAATTCATGAAAAAGATAGCAGAGCCTGCAACTCTGCTAAGAGATGTACAGGAAACTCCTCACAAATGGGTCCCCTCAAAAAAAGTGAAACAATTTTTTTTTTCACACCTGGGTGATCAGAATATTGGTTTCATGTCCTTCCCTGAATTTCAGTCAATGTTAGGGAACAACAAAATAATCTGATTTTAATAAGTTTAAATGAATGTTTTCTTTGGGGGAGAGGAAGAAAGGAAGGAAGGGAAAATATTTTTAAGTTCTTGAGGTAGTTTTGATTTACATTAACTGGTTATCTTACTGCAACTGCTGGCAAACTCCTCTTGGGAATGAAGGGATAATTTGTGGAAGTTTTGTAGCTGAAGGTAAAAAACTGGCATAGTCGTAATTGTAAACAGAGCTGTTGCATACCATAGTTAAAATACATAGCCTCTTCTCCCATAAGACCCTGTACCTCCTGCCCCTTAACACAGAAAGAAAAGTTTTATTTTTTATCTCTGTCAAAAATAGTGGTTAATTTTGGTTCTTGGAGTGTAATTTCCATTACTTCATCATCATCGTTATTCAAGATCCAAAATGATTCCATTTATAATTTCTTTGATAAACCACATATGCGATATTCTTACTTTTAAATGGCAAACTTGAATTACAAACTTGGTAGCTGTAACACAGATATGCATTGGAAACCTGGAACTGAGACTTCCTTAAGCCTGACCCACTATCCACACAACATGCCCCGCTTCAGCTTGTCAACAATATTTAGAAAAATCTTGGCAGTAGTCATGGACCATCTATGTCATTAACACTTAGACAACTGACTAGTCAAAGAAAAAACCTAGCAGGAGGTATAAGAATAAATTGATGCCTTTGTTTCTTCTACTCAATTACCCTTATTGTAAATGAAAGACCAGTTCAGCTTCAAACAAGACTGTAAATTTTTCTTTAATAAAACTTGCTCTCCAGGACAGGAGAAAATGTGCTTATTTTCTAAGATTACAAACTAGATTTGCAATTACAGATGAGCCTTTGAATATGAGGCAGCTTTTGGTTGTCTTCTGGGTCACATGGCATGAGGCACCTCGGTTTCCACATGAAAGACTCCGCCTTCATTGCTTGGTCCCAACAGACTGTGCCCAGCAGGCAGAGGCTACAGATGACGATTTCATCAATAGATTTGCTTCCGTGCTTTGCAGCTGGCAGAAAATTGGGAGCTCCTTTCTCTCTGCCTTACTTTCTCTTCCTTGTAAGCAAGTAGAAACACACACATCATTACCGGGAAGTCCAATTGCCTGAAGTCTGTGGAGCTTACTCTGCCCTTTTTCCTCCTAGAAGAGGCAAGAGGCTCCTAGAACACAAGTTGCCTTCTGCAACCTACATTTTCAACTCATTTCTCTCTCTCATCAAGAATCAAATATAGAAAAAGCTCCTGTATAATTGTTCTTCAAGCCTTCCAAAAAAAAAAAGGTAACACATTCCAAGAAGTTGCAGGACTGCCTGCTATATTTCCTTTCTATGCCTTCAGTAGAACTGGGAGTATTACCTTGCAGTCCTATGCTTTGAATGTTTCTGTTAATAAATAGCTGTACTCCCCCCAAAATAAATCAGTTTAGCATGACCTTATACTTCTTGTAATCTTTCTACCACAATGCAGCACTGTCAATAGCTCTGTCTTCCACTCAGTGCTAGACCTCAGACAAGTCTTGCTTCCTTGCAAGTCCTGATGAGCACATCAGATCTAATGAATTTGTCAGGATATCCTGCTCCTTCTTTCTCCCATTTATAGTGCACAACTGGTCTGAACATAAGCAAAGTAGGTAGCTGCCTGGGGCATCAAGCTGTAGGGAATGAGATAGCTGCTCTTACCCTCAAGCTTGTGCTGCTTTTGCCAGATATCTGGAAATCCCCCAGTTTGCTGGAGGTGCTACCCTTCAGGGACCGTGTGGTGGATCCTGCACCAGCGACACGAGGATCAGTGAGCTTTGATTCTTGGCTCTGCCCCCCGCAGCAGGCATTCACCAGAGCTGAAGTTTATTTTTGCTCACAATACTCAGACATCTCTGCTGTCTTCCCTGACAAAAAGCAATAGCTATACTCTGTCCTGGGACTGCACTTAAACTTCCCTGTGTTGTGCCAAGTAGGTCAGCATTTTGATTATTTTGTAAGGCTTTGTTTTTCATCTGTTTATTCACCATATTTCATTATCCCCAAAAAAGAGAAGAAAGATCCCTGCAGCAAAAGCCACAACATTTTTTGCAAATAAAGGAACTTGAGATAGATGCTTAGTTTGGAAAACTTCTGTATAAATGGATGTGACTTTGACAATATTGCAAAACTTGGCAATATTACATATGCTAGGGTATTTCTAATTATGGCATTTATGTTGCTGCGAATGGTTTTATATAAACATACATACATACATACATGCATACATACACATATACACACACATGGTTATTTAAACAGAAGGATCGCAAATAGAAAGAATGCTTTCACAAACAGCTGGAAGTGTGGTAATATGATTCTTGAGGAATAACGGCATTACAGATTCTTGCAAAACTGCATTTGGAGCTGAGGAAAATGCCAGAGATTCTCCTCTTTCTTTTACGCTGGTATTTGTTATATGAGATTGCATGATCAGGATTGGTTGCTAGTATCCTAAATTGGTGAGACTGACTTTATGACGAAGAAGGGGAGCCAAGAAAATATGATCTTTAGAGTTGTAATTAGAAGTACTCTTTGTGCAGTGTTAAGTATCTTGATGAGATTATTTCAGCTCCAGCTTTGGGATGTGTATGAGATTGTGGGACATTTTCCCCCCCCGGCATGCACTCTGCTATAAAAATTGCAAAATCTCAGTGTAAAGTTGATTTGAAAAGAATCCAAGCTGCTCCATTCTTTTATGAGAAAAATCTAATAAAATAACGTATCTCCTTCATATTTCTGGTGAAATTCCACTGTAATGATGAGTTATACTGGTGATAAATTACATTTAATTTCAGTTCCATGGACTCAGTTATTTGTTAAGTTGCTCTGTTAAACCATTGCAATCCAACAGAGTGTATGCAATTTCAAACACTTTCAGTACCAGATTAGAGTTTTATATCCTGTTTTCAACAGGGGGTGACAGCAGAATTTCAAAACAAATTCATCCAGGTGAGTTGCTAATGTGCTTCTAAAACACTTCTGATTTTATTATAAAAGGATATTATATGTTTACCAGCCACACACCATCCTGTTACAACATTAGGCTGCAAGCATCTGCAGGGGACTGTGTGATTATTGAAATGAGCAGACTAAGCACAGTTAACCAGGGAAACATTTTGGGTATTCATTTAACAGCAAGATCGAGAGGAAGTTTTAATGATAATTGTAGGTGCAATGTGACAGTTGTGGCACAGCCTTTACAGGAAAAAATTTGGAATGCCATTTTGGATGCGCAGCCTCTCTGCTGCATTAAATGAAGAATGGGTATAACATTAACAGAACATCTTCCCCACAATTCCAGCTTGGAGCTGTCTATAAACTGTGCAGACTACTAAAGGAGTGAGAAATGCCGGAGATTATTGTATTAGAAAAGGACACGACATATGG
Source organism: Dromas ardeola (assembly GCA_013398915.1). Taxonomy (NCBI): domain Eukaryota; kingdom Metazoa; phylum Chordata; class Aves; order Charadriiformes; family Dromadidae; genus Dromas; species Dromas ardeola. The sequence continues at coordinate 306,182 of VYZM01008647.1, read as the reverse complement.
CTAGATTCTCTCCTAACTTTTATCTGTTTTGTCAGCTCAGCCAACAAGGGAATCGTAAAGGTGGCAATCACAGGCTTTTAAAAATGAATGTGGCATATATTTTTAAAAGGATAGTAATTTAGAGTTTATGAAAAATAAATTATCATTTTTGCTTGAGATAAGTCTTTTCATCAATATTGGGCTAGGCTCATTAGTACTTTTCTTGATTTGGAATGTCCTTTTTGAGGCCAGATGTAAGAAATATTTTTCTACCTTAGAGATGGGTGGCTACAGATGTCCCTCATTTAGAATGGTATTTTCTATTGTGCAGATCTGCAATTATCCATTTCATGCACTACTCTTATTTCAGAATTCTCTCTGTACTATCTTTTACTTAATACTAAGTTTGTAGTTCCAATCATGTTTGAACTTCTTAGTACTGGATGAAAATACTGACCGATACTGATTCATAGACTTGCAAACAAACAAGTCTTTTAAAGCTACTGCACTAGGAAAAAATTTCCTTAACAATCCAGAGTACATGGATGCAGTCTTTAAAAAATGCAAACTCTGCAGTGAAACATTAAGCAAACTTCCCAAAATGTGTTACAAAAAGGTCATTTGAAAACATCATCTCTCTTACCATTTAAAATATGCGAGCAATGGAATTCCCCCATTTCACTGCCAGCTCTCTTGAGTCATAAGAAATAAAGAAGGGTGGAGAAAATATTTTGTTAATAACAATGTTTCCATTGAAAATGCTATCAACAGTATCAACAGCAGTGCCAACATCTTGAAGAATAGCCTTCCCCCCATGGCTGCCCGCATGCAGCAAGAATGCATCCCTCTCCCTGTGTCTGTCCAGATGCTCATTACAACATGATGAGTCCTCCACAAGTATCCATTGTACCGTAATGAGCATCGCAACCCTCCCGCAGACAAAACGTATCAGATGAGGGTGTGGGAGGACTGCGAACAGCACTATAACCGTGACTGTTTGTACTAGGTGCTGGGAATGATACTGAAACTTACTCCGCAGCATGAAGGGGAAGCTGTGTAACAGTGGTTATGGCACAGACTCCTCAAGCTTTCCAAGACATTAATGTTTTTCTAATATTTTTTAAAAACCCATACAGAACCATTTCTCTGCAGCACTGTTCTACTTGGTTCAGAAAGAGAGGGCTATGAGAAAAACTTGAATTTATTGTGTAAAAATACAGGATTTTGATTTGTGATTATTTATGATTATTGTAGATGAGTGAGAGTCTGGGTAACAAGGCAAATATTGTTCCCAGAAAAAAATAGAGTCATCTTGTCTACTGGATCTTCTGATTTGTAAGTTAGACGGTCAAGGCACAGGTTTTTTTAATAAATCCATATTTAGAAACCAGCAGTGATGGTCTGTTAGCATCTAAAAATGCAACAGTTTCAGTAATTTAAATGTAAGCTGTATTTTTCTCAAGCAATCCCAAAGTTACTGTAGCTCAGATACATTTTCTGTATCCTAATGTAAGCTTTTCTAAGGTGACCTACCTACTCTCCATCTACATTATCTTTGCAGATGACACAAGGAAGAACTTTGGGCCCTACACTTACCAATATTTTTGAAATAGATATATTTGAGAACTCCTCTGTAGATGTGGAGGGTGGCTTGAACATACACTGCTGGCCCCCTCTGGTACATTCTGGCCACATTCACATTAGGGTGACCATTATCTTTTAATAACTGTATGTTTTTCTTTTCAGTTCAAAGTATCCAAAACAATGAAATCTGTTGCAATCCACCAAAACTGCATGGGTTTTTTGCAGGAAATGTTTCTCATGTTCTGAGGTATCTAGCATGAGGACAAGTCAGGATGTTGGAGGCACAAGTCTCTCCAGGAAACTGCCATGGATTGACAGTCCCAAATTGGACATGGGTTGACAGTAACGGGCACAAGCTAGAACACAGAAAGCTCCGATCAAATATGAGGAAAAACTTCTTTACAGTGAGGGTGACAGAGCACTGGAACAGGCTGCCCGGGGCAGTTGTGGAGTCCCTTCTCTGCAGACTTTCAAGACCCGCCTGCATGCAGTCCTGAGTAATGTGCTCTAGGCAATCCTGCTTTAGCAGGGGAGTTGGCCTAGATGATCTCTAGAGGCCCCTTCCAATTCTGAAATTTTTCAAGTGATTCCGTGAAATTGAGACAGTCCCTATCCATGCTGCCTGTCCAGAGTAGTTCCTATTAGCTAAGGCCAGTCTCTGTCTCATAGACAAGGAACTGACTAAGCTCAGAAGGTGTCCAGAAGAGATTTAGCAGCTCTATAGGGGTGAGTAGGCAGTAAAATAGAAGAGTGAGAAAAACTGGAGGTCCATGGAGGGTTAGGCCAAGTGGCTCGCTTTACTTGGACTGTGGGACCTTTTGGCTTCAGTGGAAAACAGGCCCTCTCTTGAGGGCCTAGATGAATGCCTGTATAAGTTGAAGTTGTGCAGAAAAATGAATCCAAATTCAATCTTGCAATAAGTATGTGGTGGTACAGAAAAGACAGTAGCGTGTTTGGTTTCTTTCAACCAAGGCTGTGATAGGTACTTCAGAAAAGATGAATCGTGCTCCAGAAAAGGACTACTAGGATCCCACAGATCACCCTAATCCCCTATTAGCCAAAAGGCAGATGCAAAAGATGTTTTAATGAGCCAGTGAGAACCACTGCTGTTAACCTGGTCCTTACTTCTCATGTACAGAGGTGTACAACTATGACATCACTTTACCTCCTGGAGATCTCCTCTGCTGTTGAGCAATAATTGCTGTTTGATCAGTGTATTGATCTCAGACCTCTTACTTGGTGGCCCATCATATGCTTATCTGCCAACGTTATATAAATAGAGGGTGATTTGATTTGTTATCCAGTAATCAATAGCTGGATAAAGCAGTAGCTGATCTCTTTTAAGCACACAGTGTTGAATGGGGTTGAGCTAACAAACCTCACAACTCCAGTCACTTTTTCAAGGTACTAATCTATAGTAAAAATACCACACAGCAGAAATCAAACAGCACGAAATAGGATGGATGTTCCACTGTATTGAATAATTTCTCAGTACAGCATCAGTAACATTTAGAATAGCAAAAATATTTATACGATTGTGGCAAAAGAAAGATTTTTATGCTCCTTTGGCCTGCACGCACTGAGTCTGACAGTCTGTTTATATCCCTTTCTGCACTCTGTTGACTTCCTAAAGAAATAGCAACATGTGAAGTATTGTCAATAAGCAAACAAGCAAAAGCAGTTATTTGTGAGTATCTATTCAAAGATAATTCAATTTAAACTAAATCCAATTTGGTTTTATTCATCGGCACATTTGTGTTAATTTCTCATACTAAAGATTTAAGCTGCTTTAGTGGCATCACCTGTGAAGAGCAGATTTGAAGAATTTTTTGAATGTAGGTGTCAAATTCTCCATTTATAACCACGTTGTAAATTCACAATCAATGTGCGATACTGACTACTTAGGAAAGCCTGGGACATGCAGGGCAGCTGATTTCCTGGGTGGATAAGGAGGCTGGAGGATGTTGTGAGGACCAAAATACGTTATATTAAGTAGAATTATGCATATCAAATTCATTGCATGATGCTACGGCCGATCTACAGTATTCTTAACTCCCTGGTAAATAAATGCCAAGCATATTAAATTGTGCTGGGAGTCAGGTGAGAAGGGCTTTACTAATGGTTTGATGAGTGGCCTGCCCTGTGTCCTTGTGAGTCACTCCACCTTTCTTTTATATGTGTTATTTATTGCTTTATACCATATGTTCTTTGCAGCAAAGACCTTGTGTTGGATTCAGGAAAGAACTAGGTTACCTGAAACGCCACTGCCCAGAAAGGAACCCCTGGCAGCATCCAGCCTTCGCCAGAGGAAACATAAGGCCAGTCTCAGAGAAAAGGGGTGGGTAGTCCCTGATGGTACTGCTGTGCTCCTGCTCTGCTCTCAGAGCCCACACATTTTGAATTATGTCTCGTGTGTTAGCCCGGGAACAGACACAGCCCCTGCGGGATCAGGGTCTGAGAGGTTCTTGTCATAAGTTTGTGTGCAGTGGAGGGCAAGGACACTCCAGTCTTGAGCAGAGGCCTTGTGGTAACATGGGAACACAGAGGTGAAGCAACAGTAGGATTTTTTTTGAGGGCAAACAGGCATTGATCTGTGACTTACAGAAGTTACTAACAGGGCACGAACTGACTGACTAAACAACTTCCATTCTACTCTAAAAACCAAAGATAACAGCAGAATAACCTTAATGAAAAATATGACTGCAACATCATTGTTCATTAGATAGCACATTTGATGAAGGACAATTTGTTCTAACAACATTATTTACTCATCATTTTGATGAAATACATCAAACACTACTTAGAATGCAGTGGAATAGGAAGCCTATAAATGAAGTATTAAGTGGACCTGTCAGCCCCCTGTATGCTGTTTCGAAAGCACGCAACCGATTCGAAAAACGCAGCTCAGAACTGATCGTACTTCATTCCCAGTAATCAGAATCAGCCTGCAAAGATGCACGTAGCTTTATAAAAACAGTCAATCACAATATGGGTATAACAAGATATATTGATGAGATGAATTTACAAGAATTACAGAGAATTGGGCAAGTGAGTGCTTCAGAAAAGATAGATTTGTGTAGGGAAATTTATATTTGCTTAGCTTTCAGTTTAGTTCTCAGCTGAGCTGAAATCTGTCTTCACCACTTTGATTTTAGATTGTTAAATAAATCAGCACTGTCATTTTATCCATCCAGCAAGGTCTCTTTATACCTCACATATTTCAGATCTTCAGAATTTTTTCACCTGTTGAAAAATTGTAAAATTAACATCTTTGGGAAGTACTTACATTCTGGCAGTCCTTAGGCATTAAAAGAAAACTTTCCAAATGAATGTAGATAAAATGTTTGCTTGCTTTGCTTTTAGCTTGCCTGGATGGCACTAATAGTTGCTGGCTAATTACTTATCAGAAGTTAATATGCAGTAGAAAATAAATTACGTATTTACATGCTGTTTTAAATTATATGGTAGTGAGCATGTAAAGTCAGAATAGATATAATTGAAAACAACCAATGAAAGGAAATTTGCCCAAGTAAGAAAAGAGTACCTCCTTAGTTCAAGGGCATTCGGCCTCTTAGGTGGTGCCCCACTTCAGTTTTTGGGTGCTAGATCTGAGAATAGAGTCTGAGTCCAAGGGCTGCGGGAACATGGAGAGAGTGGTGGCCCTGGCATTCATGGGCTTCTGGGGAGAGATGAGATCGCACCAAAAATTTTTTTAGTTATCTAGGAAGTAGCGAGCTCAGTTTCACTTTTTCTGCAGTTTTAGGGAATTTGAACTGGGACTTTTCCAGTCAAAGGAAAGTTGGAGAAGGAGAGATACAAGTTTCATTCCCCAGGCTGAGCAGACCTGGAGACCAAATCTCCCTCTCCCTGGGCAAGTGCTCTAACCATTCAGCTCATGCTAAAATGAGGATAAGGGTGTCCATTACCATCAGTCAGGCCCTCTCTTCAGAGTGTATTTAAAAATGAAAGCAGTTTTCACTGAGCTCATGAGGAGTTTGATCCTTTCAGGTGTTGCATGTGAACAAAGCGTGCTTGTTGGATTGGTTTCCTCCAGTGGCCTTAGGTATCACTTTGTTTAGTTTCTGGTTCCTCAAGGGGTTTAGCAGGCGCTAAGTGCCTGACAGCAGCTGACCCTGAGCCATTTTTAGTCAAACAGGATGCAGAGACATTTTGGATCAGGAGGCAAGGTGCCTAATGGCTGCAAAACCATCCAGGGAAAGAATTGAGACAGGACCCACGGTGACAGAGGATGTGGAGAAGGCAGAGTTACTGAATGCCTTCTTTACTTCGATTTTTACTGCTCAGGCCAGTCCTCAGGAGTCCCAGACTTTGGAGGTAACAGGGAAAGCCTGGATGAAGGAAGACTTCCCCTTGGTTGAGGAGGATCAAGTTAGAGATCAATTAAGTAAACTGGATATCCACAAGTCCATTGGTCTTGATGGGATGCACCCAAGAGTGCTGAGGGAGCTGGCGGAAGTCATTGCTGGAATACTCTCCATCATTTTTGAAAGGTCCTGGAGAACAGGCGAGGTGCCTGAGGACTGCAGGAAAGCCAGTGTCACTCCAGTCTTCAAAAAGGGCAAGAAGGAGGACCCGGGGAACTACAGGCCGGTCAGCCTCACCTCCATCCCTGGAAAGATGATGGAACAGCTCATTCTGGGCATCATCTCAAAGCTTGTGGAGGAAAAGAAAGCTATCAGAAGTAGTCAACACAGATTCACCAAGGGGAAATCATGCCTGACTAATCTGATAACCTTCTATGATGGCATGACTGGATGGATAGATGAGGGGAGGGCAGTGGATGTTGTCTGCCTTGACTTCAGCAAGGCTTTCGACACTGTCTCCCACAGCATCCTCATAGGGAATCTTAGGAAGCATGGGTTAGATGAATGGACAGTGGGGTGGATAGGAAACTGGTTGAAAGACAGAGCTCAGAGGGTTGTGGTTAGAGGCACAGAGTCTACTTGGAGGTCAGTGACGAGTGGTGTTCCCCAGGGGTCAGTACTGGGTCCAGTCCTCTTCAATTCATTCATCAATGACCTGGATGAAGGGGTAGAGTGTACCCTCAGCAAGTTTGCTGATGGCACAAAGCTGGG
>VYZM01008647.1:236371-297413 GCA_013398915.1 Dromas ardeola | reverse complement strand
GTATTTCATTGGGTTGACAGCTGAGAGCTGTCTGGCAGACTCAGGATGAATCTGTTACTCAGATAAGTTACATATGAATCTGCATTGATTTGTCTGATAGACTTGAGCAGATTGCTCATCCCTTGATGCAAAAAAAGTACAAGTAAGATTTCCTGTTATTTGCTTTATTTTTTATATATATATATATATATATATATTTCCTTATACTTCCCCACTTATTTTATATTTCCTTTTATACTTCTTAAAGGTGTTCCATCAGAAAATGACTGGCTTGGCATAATTACTTTTTTTTTTTTGTCTTCTACCAGACCTTTTTCTAAATAATTCCCCATGCTGCCCCTCCTCCATCCCACCCCAAATCCCAACTTTTGTCAGAAAACTCTCCTTTTGAGGTACTTGTAATACCAAAATTATTATATTCCACAGTGACAACTGAAAGTAAGCAAAATCAACACAAGGGAGAAAAAGGTAATCTTAGACAAACAAAATCGCAGTTGATGAGAGTGCTTTCTCTGGTCAGGAAGAATGAAGCTTCATTAGGGTAGGAATATCCAGGTTCGTATTTCATCTTCTGTTCTTATCTTAAGTGTCTTTGTGCTTCCTTTTATATTTTCCTTTCAATGCACAGTGATCTGTATCAGATTTCTTGCACAAGGCCCTTGCCTTTCCTCCATGTGACCCCCTGGTGTGCACTTCTGCTGTGAGATCTAGAAGGAACCAGCCCAAAGCAGCAGTGGTTATGGACTTTCTGAAGTCACAGCATGTAAAGTGTGGTTCTAATAAAACTTCTAGTTGAAGATAGACCTCTTCCCTCTTTTCTGGAAAAGATGTCTGCTGGGCTGATGTCCATCAGGGACTCCATCTTGAGTGCTTCTGTATACGTGCGATGGGAATGCACAAATCCAGCATTTTGCCCACAGTATCTCCCGGACTGGATGGTACCTCCTGGGGCAGATCAGACATTTAAGTCCCTGTCTCCACCCTGGCTCTTTCTCCCCAGCTCAGCGCTGACTCCTAACACCAGCAGAAACCTCCCAGCTTTCACAAGCCCAGCTCCTGAATGTGCTTTTCTGAATGTGCACGCATTAACTTGGTGGAGGAGAGGCTGCCTATTATATTGCATTTGAACAACACCTAGTGTATAGTGGCCTGCTGGCATTCAAGAAGTACAGTTTAACAGTGGTGCATAAGAAAGACTTTCCAACCTGAAAATAGTGCGTAGAGATATGGTTTAGTGATGTTTTTTTGCCAGTCTTAGGCTGATGGTTGGACCAGATGATCTGAAAGGTCCCTTCGAACCTAGGCAACTCTATGATTCTACAGTTCTATGAAAATCTAATTTTTAATTGCTAACACTGAGGAAATATTTCAGTAGTTGTACTGATCTGAGTCCATGGTTTGAAATTCTGCATTTCTCAAGATCCAAACATTTTTCATCCCTGTATGAAAGGTTTTTACTTTTTTTTTTTGCATGGCTATTTCTCACAGCAGCTGGAGTATGGATTTCCGTCTTTCTGTCCGTGGTTTACAGTAGAGAAAAAAAATACGAGGCGAAGGAAGATACAGTAATTAGCTGTATGTTCTCCAGGAGCTGTCACATCACTTTACTGTCACAGCAAGTGCCTGTGTGGAAATTAATTTCCTGCCAAGCATCAAGCACTATCTACTCTATCAAATAATTTACACAACCTTTTTATACCTGCATATATACACATGTTTTAGTTACTCTTTTCTTCAGTAGTTAGTCCTATCAGAACGTATCTTTTGATAGAATAATTTGGCGGTCAATCATACCCAGCTACCCTGCCTTACATTCTAGAAGTGACAACCTTTCAGTTGTCATTTTACAATGTCAAGAAAAGAATACATATATTTTCATTACTAAAATGTCTAATGAATTAAGGTACTAATACAAACATCAGTCACTCATATTGCTGAACGAAAACATTGTCACTGAAGAATGCTAAAGAGAAGAAGGAAAGGAACTGGAAAGTATGTCTGTCGGTGCTCATTAACGACAATGAGCATGCAAAGCATCTGCTTCACTTTATAGCATCTCCATAAAGAGAACTGAAAAGTATCAACACAGAAAGAGGTTTGGGACTAATTCTGTCTGGCCCAGTTACCTAATTAGCACTTTTATCTGCAAATAGCTCTAAAAATCTTCTCTGCTAGGTAAGATGTGTGTATCAGTTGCTACTTTTATCACTTCACTAAGCTGCAACAAAAAAAGGTCATGCTCTGCTTCTTTCATCTGCTTTGAGTCTCTAGCCCCTCATTTTTTATATCATTTCCAAGTCAGAGGCTCTGACGATAGCTGATATGGCTTATCTACAGCTACTCTTCTCATTTTAGCATCTTGGAAAAAACAGTTCAGCTTAATCAAGGGATCTCTCTTGCCTGTGTTTTCCAAGATGAATGAAATTCTCTTTTTCATGGCCTTTATCACATATCAAGAGGTCTCTGTAATTAAATACCACCCCTTCCTCCCTGTTACCCTCCCATATGCTATGTTTTACAGCTGGTGGCCATTCCATGGTGAGACCTAAGTTCAAGTCCTTGTGAGAGCATCTTGGTTATCTTTAGCTCCTCTCAGTGCTTAATGTGCTACCTGAATTGATGACACTGAAGACATTTGATTTCAGGCGCTAGTTTAGTTCTCTCTTAGAAATGTCCAATTCAGAACTTTACTAAAATGAATGCGGGCCATGATTCCCCTTTGAAAAGCATGTTCCAAATGAATCCATAACATAAGTTTGGATGAAAATGAGGATTAAATTATGAACCAACCTGTCCCAGTTCTTCTGCCGATCTCTTAGGGTAGCAAAAGGGTGGTGAATTTACCTTAGTGTTTCCTACAAAATTTAACTATTTTTACAGGTAATTTCATGTCAGTACAGACTTCATATCTTGTAGATACAAGACCTTGCAGATACAGATGTTGAAACTCAGTCCATTTGGGAAATTTATAACAGTGTTTCGCAGGTTGCCAGTATTGCTACCATTAGTTCTACGGGGATACTAAAATTTCCTCTGTTCATCAGGTGATCAGCCCGTGCACTTGTGCCTTTGCAAACTTTATTTTACCATTCAGTGTCTGAGTATCTGGTCAGCAAGCTACTAGCATACCATGAACATACTGCTTTAAAAAATATTTCAAATAAAAAAGGAAACTACACAGAAATATAAAATGTATTTCTCCTCCTCTGGCCACCCTTTCTTCTTGGGAAAACATCAAAGAAGTTGAAAATGTTGCTTTTCAGCCTGTATGGCCATGAGGCTTTTCTGTGTTGCTCAAAACTAATATTAATTGCAATCACACAGTTCCCTCCCCTCAAACTAAACAAAGAACGATCCTCTTCTTTCATGCATAGAGTCCTTTTTATTTCTGCTGGCATTTGACTCAGACAGTACTTGTATGAAATTGTTGATGAGATTCATAGGGAAGCAGTGAAAATATTCTGTATTTTTTCGTTTCAACTGAACTGAGGGGTGAACAAAGGCATGAATATTTTTCCTCTGATGTACATGTATTGCTTAGTTTAATACATTGCCAGTCTTGCAGCAACATTCTTCCTTTCCCAGAAATCAATAGAAAGCCCTCTGTACTATTGGGATTGAGCTGCCAAGGGGTGAGGAGCTATGTCTAAAGACAGAGGAATCAAACAGGAGGTAGGGTTGAACAGAGGAGGTACTCCATGCAAGCTGTCATAGAGCTCATTGCCTAAAGGATACTGCAAGTGCTGAAGTGTATCTGGGTCCCAGAGAAGAGTAGGTGATCTCAAGAAAGAGAAAACTAGTAGTCAAGTAGCTGTAAAGCAGCTTTAAAGCCTTGAAGAGGCTCCTCTTTGGAGGGCATTTGCGATACAGATGAAGCCTTGGGTTGAACAGAAAATTTCTGTTACCCTAAGGCATTCATGTTCTTTAGCTCGGGATTTTATGTGGGTTCACAGTAGAGCCACCCTTGTATCTTTATTGTTTTCTTTCAGAGTCACAGTGGTACCCAAACACCTTTGGAATCAGGGGAATTCAAATATGTATGTTAGCTTTACAACCTCTTGTCTGGAGATATGATGATTGCTCCCTATCTGCAGCTTGTAGATGTCTAAGTTTAGGTGTCTGAATCTGGAGCTAGATCCCAGCCTCTGAATCCCTTTTGCCTCCAGCTTCCTCAGCACTGTCATACCTGGGGATGTGGCAGGAGGAGAGGTATGTGCCAAAGGATTTCCTGAGTATGCCCAGTCATTGGCTTTGGCAGGCCAGGCCTGATGCCTCTCTTGTTCCTCCTTTAAAGCTAAAGCAACAAAAGAAATATATGCATTGTGGAATGGTCTCTCTAAATTAGAGAATTAACGGTCTCTCTAACATGATCTCTCTAAGTTGGAGAGATATGGATTTGATGGATGGACCACCCGGTGGATAAGGAATTGGCTGGATGGTCGCACTCAAAGAGTAGCAGTCAACAGATTGATGTTCGAGTTGAGATCAGTGACGAGCAGTGTTCCCCAGGGGTTGGTACTGGGAGTAGCGCTGTTTAACATCTTTGTTGTTGACATGGACAGTGGGATCGAGTGTACCCTCAGCAAGTTTGCTGACGACACCGAGCTGTTTGGTGCAATCAACATGCAGGAAGGAAGGGATGTTATCCAGAGGGACACTGACAGGCCTGAGAGGTGGGCCCGTGCAAACCTCATGAAGTTCAACCAGGCCAAGTGCAAGGTCCTGTATCTGGGTTGGGGCAATCCCATGAGTAAATACAGGCTGGGTGGAGAATGGACTGAAAGCATCCCTGAGGAGAAGGACTTGGGTGTGTTGGTGGATGAGAAGCTCAACATGAGCTGGCAATGTCCTCTCACAACCCAGAAAGACAACCGCATCCTGGGCTGCATCAAAAAAAGTGTGGTCAGCAGGGCAGGGGAGGTAATTCTTCCCCTCTACTCCACTCTGGTGAGACTCCACCCTGGAGTACTGTATCCACCTCTGGAGCCCCCAACACAAGGCCATGGATCTGTTGGAGTGAGTCCAGAGGAGGGCCATGAAGATGATGAGAGGCCTGGAGCACCTCTCCTGTGAAGACAGGCTGAGAGAGATAGGGTTGTTCAGCCTGGAGAAGAGAAGGCTCTGGGGAAACCCTGTAAGAGCCTTCCAGTACTTAAAGGAGGCCTACAGGAAAGATGGGGAGGGACTGTTTATCAGGGAGTGTAGTGATAGGATGAGGGGTAATGTTTTTAAGCTGAAAGAGGGGAGATTTAGAATAGATATTAAGAAGCAATTCTTTACTGTGAGGGTGGTGAGACACTGGAACAGGTTGCCCAGAGAAGTTGTGGATGCCCCACCCCTGGAAGTGTTCAAGGCCAAGCTGGATGGGGCTTTGAGTAAATCTGATCTAGTGGAAGGCTGGAACTAGATGATGTTTAAGGTCCCTTCCAACCCAAACCATTCTATGACTCTATGATTCTATGGAATCTAAGTCTTCCAAAATAATTAAATATTTTGAAAAAAGTGATTAACTGTGTAAATAAAGACAGCAGCATTGAAAGAAAAAGACAAACACTGTGACCCACATTAACTGCAAAATTGAAGCCAGTCAGGCTCACAATAATGGTTTAAAAAGAAAATAATTCTCTTCAGTTAGACAGCCAGCCAGCCAATCTTCTTCATTATTGCAATAATTTTTCTCAGTAAACATTTAAGGGGAATAGAGTCACATCTAGTAACAAACAGTTCCTAAGCACAGAGGATTGCCAAATGCTGCTGTTTGATGCTCATTTCCCAAATTCTGTACAAAGTAGCCATGCAGACTACAGCTAATTATATATGTCAGTATTTTTCTCTTCTAATAGATGGCTTGCAGGATCACTGCACATGGGTGACAGTTAAAAAAAACACACAAAACCACCCTCAGAACCAATTTGCAGTAGAATGGCATTTCTGCTCTGAATCTGTAAACAAGATGCCCGGCAAATTAACACCCTCCATCTCCAGCCTCTGCAACTGAAGTGCAGCTAAAAAGGATGGGCTGCTGAAAAAGCAAGATTAGGGGTATGGGGTGATGTTTGTCACTCACTTGCTAAAAAAACAAGTGAAGCTTTATGAAGCACACACTGAGCCATGCAGACGATTGCTGCACATGCCTCAGAGAAGCTCACAGGTCTGACTTGCTAGGGGAATGCCTACCTGGAGCCTACCTCACCCCTACCAGCTGTTTACCTTGCCATAGAGTCTCCTGCCTCCACCGTGATGATGACTCAGTGAATCATGTGGGAATTGCTGCATCTTAGGATAACTCAAAACTATCGATAGCCAAAGATGCTGAATTCCTCCCAGAATGAAGTGGCAAAGGAGGAGGTCTTCAACCTTTCCTAAGAACCCTCAAGAAAAAGCAGATCTAGAGCTTTTCATTTTCATCCTGGTCTAGATCAGCAAGAAACCCTGTATTCCCTCTATGGTTGTTCATCTGTATTTAGCAGTAGTTTTACTGCTCTGCTTAACTGCTGGGGATGTTCCACTAAGAAGGAAAATAGCTATCAGATGCTGTTTCGTACCAACCAGCCTCCTTTGATAGTCGCTGGAAGGTCAGTTCAAAGCTGTTTGAGATGCATATCCTGGACTCCATCTAACATACCAAGAGGGTGTGGGTCTCCTATGAATCATGCACCACCTTTGAAAGCCCCATATGCATGTTTTGGATATGCTGTGGTGTCTCAAAAGTCCCCACCTGCAAATGCGCGGGCATCTGACACCCAAGGTGTTTATATAACCCTGGCTCTTTTGTTTCATAGCCTCAAGGGAGACTGTGGACAAATTTCCATCTGGACTTTGGGTTGGATGAAAAGTTAGCTAATAAAAAAAAATACGTTCAGTGATTTATCACAAGTTTGTAAAACCACCAACTTAGCATTTTGATAAATCACTTGCTAATACATGCCTAAAGAGACAGTGAAAATACTTTAAAGGCTGACTTTACTCTTAGCAAACACATAGTTATGTTTTCAGTCACTCTTGGATCCTGCAGCGAAATTGTCTCTAGCTGGATGACAGACACAGCTTTAGTCTGCACTTTCTGAATTCCCACAAAACAGCCTTGTGTCAGCAGTGTCCATGGGCTCTGCTGTAGCTTGGATGGATGGAGCTCCCTTTTAGCCACAAGGCTAACCTCATGTATGTGGGAAACCACTCTTTGTGAGACAAGGCAAATATGGCTTTTATAGGCCAAAACATATCCTTCTTTGCACTGCGTGTGGTTACTGACACAACCTGCATGACAGTGAAAGGGTTAATATCACAGTAGAAAATTCTTTGCTAGTCTAGCTTGCACTTGTAACTACTTCCCCATCTTCTAGCTGCTGTTCTAATGAATGACAGTAACTGTTGCATAGCTGATGATTCAAATCTCTCAGAATCCCATTACCTGCACTCTCAATGTAACTGCAGAAGTTATTTCCAATAAAGTAATTCTTTTATTAATGAAATCTAGCATTACTGCAGTATAAAATTTGAGCATATACCATTATGTCTCATTCACTGCAATAGCAGTGATCATCTTTAAAAATTACACAGAAGGATGTGAGTTTCAATTATAAGGCATCTCAGTAAAAATAGAGCATGTAGCTAAATGCAGCTAGTTAAGTGATAGGAAATAATATGATTATAGGGAGAAAAGAACGTGTTATTTGACATGTAATTTTTTTGCCATTCAAATTGCACTGCAGATAGTGTCTCAAGCAATATGAAGACGACCTCTGCCACTCCTCCTTTCAATCTTATAATCATCACGGTGGATACCCCATCCTTGCTTGTGACATGCTCTAATGCAGTAGCAGCCAGTTCTACTCCTTGTTTTAGCTGTGTTCTGCTAGACAATGTAAGGAGAAAACCTGAAGCAAATAATGTGAAGTTAATCCAAGTGCTTGTGTAAATGTATTAGTCTTCAGTGTTCACACTGATTTTAACAAATCATTGGCATTTGTTATGTAGCCAGATGTGTTATTGTTCCATCTAGGGCTCACAGTCTTATACAAGTAAATTGAGAAGATGTACTGTTCTAGGGAGTGATGGGTTTTGCAGAGGATTAGGAAGTGATCCCATCACATTTCAACATTTTCTGGAATGACAGACACAAATAGATAGCTGACTCTAATAGCAGCAAACTCTCATGAGAAGCACAAGGGCCCGCATCGACAAAGGAAAGTTGGTGTCTGTTCCTGGGTCTGGAGCTCCCACTCCTGATTTCGATACCTCTAGTAGGATGAAAGAGAGCCATTACTTAAATGCAACTGAGCTCACCAAAGTTGGTAAAAGATCAGAGATCCATCTCTGTTTGAGACAAAATGAGGATTGGAGCTAGAAGCCGTTCCCTGAATTCAAAGGCCACGGATTTAAGTATGTGCAACAAACTCACTGTTTTCATTGAAATTCTAACAAGTGGCAATGGTGCTACCCTTTCCCTAACACACGATAGTTAGACCACTTGTGCACCAAGAGGACAAATTGGCTTTCAGATAGTGAAGGTAACGTCTTTAGGGTCCACCAAATTTGCTTATAAAATGAACAAAATAAATAGCTATGGAAGGAAGACTAACTCTAAGCTTAAACAAATTAGTGTTATAATTAACAAGAAACATCCTGGATTTTTTCCAGTCCCACACTAAGATAAAAACAGACACTTGAAGACAGGCCTCTGTGGAAAAATGAACCATTCCTAACTATTACTAATGTACTTTACAGAGCGCTGAAGATTAAATGCATATGAGGACTGCCACAGTCATAGGCTTCAAAGCTAAACAATCATATTGTCATACATGAATTCATCGGGTAATTATGCTTAATCGAAGACAGAAAATACACAGATGCCATTACATGAAAACAAATATATACAAGGCATAAATCAGTTCAGACGCAACCCTGCCTGAAACTTAGGAGCTGGATACTTTGGATGCGACAAGCTTGAGCCTTCTCCTGGAGACCCCAGAGCAGGACCCCCAGCAGAGGCAATCTCGCGCTGCGCAAACCAAGCCGGGCTGTCTGGGGGGTGCAGAGCAATGATCTTCTGAGATGTGAAGCTGGGCCAGGAGCAGCAGAGAAGTATTGGGTTGACGCTGCAGCCCCACTAGTGAGTCTCCTCTGCCCTGGCAGCAGGCCAAGCTCTATGCTGTGCTGTTTTGCACAGCAGAGACAAGATTTTATTGGTGCCGTTGAAGCCAATAGGAAAAAGCACATATAAATTAGCTGAGTAAGAGACTTTCTGGGGTTGTAATTATTCGAGAGGTAAAGCTTTCAAGCAGCTGCAATGCAGCCGTAGCGTGAGCAGGGCAAATCAGGATGTCATAAATATCGGTCTAACTTACCTGCTGGGCCAGCTTCTGCTCCCATCTGACCCCATGAAAATGCAGGTAAATCTGACCCACTCTTTATGAAGGTAGTAAAATAAATTAGAACTCAACCAGGTTGGACTAGGATGAATCTACATGCATAACTAAATTTTATTTTACATACATAATGGAGAAAAGATAAATGAGTTCTCTCTAAAAGCTTGGGCTTGTCCTTGATGACAGGAAAAATGATCTAAAACTCACACATCACGAATTGTTTGACAGCCATGCAAACCTGGGATAATTACAGTGACTTTTGACAAATTATTTCAGATTTATTTCAAAGTAGCTGCGAACATAGATTTTGATACACATTATTCAAGCATTGGAGTAAGGTTTCTTTTGCTGTACACAAAGCTCTCTGCTATATACATATTGTGAAGATTGTGTGCTGGGCAGCATCTGAAGGTGAATTCCATGTTGTAAAGGCTAACCTGCTGACCTGCCGGAAATGTTTGCGGTGGTGTTGCAAATATGTTTACCTTTCTAGCTATGTGTGTTCTCTGGTTCACCCTCGAGCTTTCCTTCTTACAATCTGGATTCTTTCCTCCAGTTTCTGAGGTTACAACCCTTTTGCTTTTAATTGTTTTGGTGGCTGTTGTAACAAATCTATGCAAACTCCAATCCCCAATGTATCTGGCTCACTGGGTTTCTTATCAGCTGCATTAGAATAGCTTTTTGTGTATCATTAGCACCTGGCTTCATTTCTTCAGCCTGTTACATCGCATTGCAGCTGGCTCCACAATGCAGCTGAAATCAAAAGAGTCACTAGTTTAACAGAGGGCTACAGTGATGGCAGCAGAATGGCAGGCAGCCCCCCTTGTTGAGAACCTGTGTGCGTACTAAAGTTGTTCTGCAGGCACCCTCCCCTCTGCTATAAATCCTTAAACTCTCAGTCACTGAATTCACTGAGATTTGTGTTTGTGGTTTTCTTGATTTTGCCTGTATCCCAAAGATAGAAGCATTGAATCCCATAGGACTGTTTCATTTGTTTCCCTAGCAAAAGCTTCCCTGTAATACATTAGCCATGTTCTTCAAAATACTTTTTACTCCCTTGTCATCCTTTTCCACTCAATGTGATAGTAAAAACAAGCAAGAAAAAAACCCCACCTTTGCAAGCCAGTGCAACAGCAGCAAAATAGCTCCGTATTTATTATCTCATCATTATCTCTCATGGTCAGCTCTGTATATAGAATTAAGACTTTCTTTCACGTCTTCTATTCTTTTGCAAAATATTTTATACACACACAGATTCTGCAGGAATCAGTCTCTACGGGTTTGTTTGCTCTGGTTCTACTGTGTTTACACCTTTTAATCTCCTCAGTATGAGTCACCCTAGTCTAACTCTTCATATCACATTTGAGATATTGCAGGTACTTCATGCTGGGCAACAGCAGAAGACATCATGTTTATAAATATTTGCTCTTTATTAAAGGGTGCTTCAGCAAACATTGTAGCACTGCACACAGCCTGACTTTAGGGATCCTTCTCTAAAGCAGTTCCCTGCTGCAACCTGTGTTCTCTCTTGAGTACTGTAGATGTTGTAAGATACAGCAAGAATTCAGCAAAGTCGTAAGCTTTCCAAGAAGGAATGCCAATATATAAAAGAGGAGAGAAAGTGAGAAGAATTAACCATAAGAGCCTCAGGTTAAGGTAAGTGCTATTGATATTTGCAGAGTTAGCCCACTCAATATTATAACTTGACTATAGGTTTTATTTAGGAATAAATAAAATTTGTCTCATGAAAGAGAAATGTTTCCATGGTATTTGGATGTTCTAACAATTATGTGCAGGTTTCTGTAAGATCATAGAGGGAATCAAAGCAGCCATTGCCAGTGTTTGGTGAACGTATTTCTAATCATTTCTTGTGATTGTAGCTTCACCTAATAATTAACTTGAAGAGTCATTGCTAGGCAAGATATAGTTTCTCTAGATACAGGAAATTCTGTACTCTCCTGATGTAGGAGGTTATTTATGCTGTTTTTCCCTGTAACAGCAGGATGAACAACCACAAGAAACAGAAGGTACTGACATGGGAAATGTGCCTTTTTTCTAGCATTCCTTTTTCTACACTGTGGTCTGGAATTTAAATAGATAGTTGTATGATTGGTTACTATTGCAAAAACTTCCATTTGGGAAACTTTGTGCTGGTGAGCTCCCCACAAAAATAACAGCTTTGGAGCTGCTGGAAATGGGAAAAAAAAATTCTAATCTGTGGTCCTATAACCATGGTCAAAGTTTTAAAATACATCATCTCAGCCCAGGGTCCCTTGAACCTATGTCCTAGGCTCAGTCGTCAGAGTCTGAGTGTGCTAAGGCCACTGTCTCCATATAAGAGAGGGAGATTCTTAATGGGCCAGGGCCAGACCTGAGAAAATATATCGAAGGTGAAGCCTTTAGAGCTTTTCTCTTTCTAGCTTCTCTGGAAACTCTCTTATAGGAAAATCAATAGCCTCTAAGTTCTCGTTTTCAGGAGGAGAAATGATCTGTGTTGTAGTGTCTTGCTTGTCACAAGCAGACTAAAAGAGTCTAAGACTTTGAAAAATCCCTCAGCCCTATGGCCTGACTTTTACAGATTGTAAGCATTTGTTTCTTCCAGTTTGTCGTCAAAATGTTTCTCACAAGGCACACTTCTTTTCTAAGCTAGGCTATGCAGATGAGAGTTATAAAGGGAGTTGCTTTAAAGAACAGGTCTGTTTAGTCTCTGAAGCTCCCCAACATCATGATTTCTTTGCTGGCTCAGAGGTAGTGGCAGAATTGCTCTGCGATTGCTCCTACAGCCTAATGATACATCAGCTCTACTTGTCTGACTGTCTCTTATCACCTTGTGGGGAGCAACTGAGGGCTTAATTGTAAATCCTTTATCAGTAGTCCTAGCTAACCAGGGAGGTCAAGTCGACTGGAAGATAGCAAATGTGACACCCATCTACAAGAAAGGCCAGAAGGAGGATCTGGGAAACTACAGGCCCGGGGTGCCCTCAGTGTCAGGGAAGAGCAGATCATCTTGAGTGCCATCACATAGCACGTAGAGGACAACCAGGTGATCAGGTCCTGTCAGCATGGATTTATGAAAGGCAGGTCCTGCTGGACTAACCTGACCCTCTATGACATGTGACCCTCTTAGTCAATAAGGGAAAGGCTGTGGATGTTGTCTATCTACCTGGACTTTAGTAAAGCCTTTGACACCATTTCCCACAGCATTTTCCTGGAGAAACTGTCCGCTCATGGCTTGGATGGATGTACTCTTTGCTGGGTAAAAAACTAATGGGCCTAAAGAGTTGTAGCAAAGGGATTTAAATCCAGTTGGTGGCTGGTCACAAGTGGTGTTCGCCAGGGCTTGGTATTGGGGCCTGTTCTCTCTAACATCTTTACCAACAACCTGTATGAGGGGACCTAGTGCACCCTCAGTAAGTATGCAGATCACCAGTTGGGCAGAAGTGTTGATCTGCTTGAGGTTAGGAAGGCTCTACAGACAGGCTGGATCAATGGTCTGAGGCCAATGGTATGAAATTCAACAAGACCAAGTGCCGAGTCCTGCACTTGGGTCACAACAACCCCATGCAGTGTTACAAGCTTGGGTAGTAGTGGCTAGAAAGCTGCTCCGTGGAAAAGGACCTGGGGGTGTTGGTTGACAGCCATCTGAATATGAGCTGTTAGTGTGCCCAGATGGCCAAGGTAGCCAATAGCATCCTGGTGTGTATTCGAAATCGTGTGGTCAGCAGGACTAGGGAAGTGATTGTGTCCCCCCTGTACCCAGCACTGGTGAGACCCCACCTCAAATGCTGTGTTCAGTTTTGGGCCCCTCACTACAAGAAAGACATTGAGGTGCTGGAGCGTGTCCACAGAAGGACAATGAAGCTGGTGAGGGGCCTAGACAATAAGTCCTATGAGGAGTGGCTGAGGGAACTGGGATTGTTTAGCCTGGAGAAAAGGAGGCTGAGGCGAGACTTTATTGCCCTCTACAACTACCTGAAAGGAGGTTGTGGAGAGGTGGGGGTTGTCTCTTCTCCCAAGTAACAAGTGATAGGACAAGGGGAAATGGCCTCAAGTCGTGCCAGGGGAGGTTTAGATTGGATATTAGAAAAAATTTATTCATTGAAAGGGTTATCAAGCATTGGAACAGGCTGCCCAGGGAAGTGGTTGAATCCCCATCCCTGAAGGTATTTAAAAGACAGTTAGATGGGGTGCTTAGGGACATGGTTTAGTGGTGGTTTTGGCAGCATTATGTTAATGGTTGAACTTGATGATCTTAAAGGTCTTCTCCAGTGTAAATGATTCTATGATTCTATAAAGCCTGCTCTGGCAGCAGATCCAGATGTCCCTCAGCTGTGCACAGAAACCACTGGCAGACCCTCGCCTTCTGGAGTATGAAGGAGGTGTGGACTTCTGTGCACACTTAAATCCCCAGCAGAACTGAAAGCATTGTACTAAGGCACTCCGCAGATCCGAAAGTGGTGGGATTGGCTTCTCCTGTTGTAGTTGGTGGCTGTGACCGAAGAGTCCCCAGGCACTTTCTGAGCCACCAGAGGAATTTGGCAAATGTCTAATGAAGTGATATTTGCCTCTAAAGTGTTCCTAAAATGGAATTGGTCATCTGCCAGTGGAGAGAGCCAATAAACCTGTTCCTCTCCAAAGCTTTTCTATTTATATATATATTAGGAAATATATCTATAGCCTTATATTTGTATATGTTTATTTAGATTACTAAAATACTCACTGTGATCATAACTGGTAACTATTACATTACAGTTCCAGATAATATAATGAAAGAAATCAATGGTTCGATGGTTTGTATATATTGTAATTAAATTTAGTATGTGGGTGACATCAATGTCTGTGAATAAGTCTCCTGCAGTTACCATAGAAACAAAATTTTCTCAAGTAGCGCAGCAGAGTGGTGTGATGTTGAGTGGGGAGTTCTAACATTTAATTTCTAAATTAAACTGTACAGATAGCCAGTAGGAAACAAGACAACCAGCAATTTAGTATTAAAATCATGATGAGTTCTGTTTTTCTGTATTGAACATCACCTCAGTGATACTTAACCTAGCAGCTAACAAAATGTGTGTTGTGAGTTCTCAGCCTGCAAAGATGCAGGCTAACAAATACTTTTCATACTTGCAAAGCAACCTATAAGTAGATACCTGTGAGAAAGAGACCAGCTTCCCATATAGCACATTTTGTATGGGCTTATTTCCATATAAAAGAAAAGTTTAATATATTAGCAACTAAAGTATTTTCAATTAATAATAAAATATAGTCTGTACTTCAATATGAAGTATTTCTAAAAGCTGATGTTAAGGCATGTATCATACGAATGACAACGACTTTCAGGGCAAATGGGGGCTGCTTACAATCACCATGGTAACTGTGGCTATAGTATGTACTTGACTACAGTATTAGTTTTCTGAAATCTGATGTACAGACTGGTTTTAAGAATCATTGCATAATCATTTATTCTTTTAATGAGGAAAGAAAATTGGTTGTTTTTGCAACCCTTCTCCTCAGCCCTGCATCAGGTTTTTGCACTGTGTCAGAGAGATTACTGAAATCTTATCCCAGGGATCTTTATCTGAATTCAAAATCTCAAGGAATTGAAAAGCAAACATCGCAGAGGAGTTTTTCTTTCTCCTGAGTTCTTCTAGCGAGTCTTTGCTCCTTGAATCACATTAATATCAGATGTGATTAACGTAAGGACAAATCTGAAGAGAATTACAGCACACACGATTACTTCCCCCACCCTCCCCTCCCCAGTTCTGTCCTTTTTTTCGCCCTGTAATGGGAACTCTTGCAGGGGTGTCATTCAATTCAGGACTTGATCCTGCAGTCCCTATTCCTTCCAATAGCTGCAATAGACATTGTCCACATTTGTTTACTTCTGGGACTTAAATACATCCTCAAAATGAAGTCTGTACAAGGGGGCAGTGCGTAATTTGCTGTCCCAGAAGCAGTGCAGGGACTGCGTTGTGACTGAATGGTGGTTTGGGGTCTTATTCCTCCATGAGTCAAGTAGGTAGAAAAAACTTTTTCTCAGGTATAGACTCACATTTGAATGCAAAATCACCTCTAAACTACCATAATACAGCAGGGTGTTGATAGCCATGAAATGAAAATTCAGTCCTGCTCTAACTGTTTGGTGTTTATAGAAAACACAGTGGGTGGAAGACAAACTGTATGTTAAATAGGAAAGTCTAAGCTGTGAACACTGACTTACAGGGATACTCTCCTGCACTTCAGCTTCTCTGCTCAAGAAGAGCTTGCTGGTTAGGAAATCCTTCCAACCATGAGGAGGCACCCTTTAATTAAAAAGTTGAAGAGACCATACTGTTTATTTCTGTGATCCTTTCTGTGGTGGGGACAAAACATTTCCTCCAAGACCCCCATCTGATTTTTACATGATTGCATATCCCCCTTAAAGGCATATGCTTGCAATCAATCATGCCTTCCCTTTAAAATCCCTAAGGAAATAGTTACCCGCTGTGCTGTCTTCAGACACTTAAGAGCAACGTGATTTTACAATATGTCACACAACCCAAAGCACCCACGCAATGCAGGCTCCTGCCCCTGGGAAGGTAGATAACCCTGCAGGGGGGCGGGCTGGGGGTGGCCGGGCTGGGGAGCAGCTCTGCCGAAGGTGCTGGTGCCCTGGAGCGCCACGAGCCGTGCAGGAGCCGGCCGTGAGCGGGGAACAGGAGCACAGTCCATCCTTCGAGGGACGGGATTATCCCCTTCTACTCTGCGCTCCTGAGACCATGGGCAGAGACAGTGTCAGACACACAGCTTTTGGGCCCCTCTCAATACAAGACATGGACAAACTGGTGCGAGTTCAGCAAGGGCTCCAAGAGAGCCTGGGCTGGAGAAGTTGCACTGTGAGTGGGGGCAGAGGGATGTTCTGGCTCAGTCTGGCACAGAGACGGCTCTGGGGGAGGCTGGCAGCAGGCTGAAACCTAACTATAGAGAGTGGAGATAAATAAATTTCCTCAGATCTCTGAGGATGAAGCACATGCAAGGAATCGTGCACAGGGCCAGGTCTGGAACTTAAGGGTCCCTTTCTGCAGGAGGACCCTGTACTTGCGTTTCTTCTTAGGCAGATCTTAGCTATGCAACGCTAATTTGTAACAATCCCACTGGCTACTCAACCAGCCTAACATCTGACTGGTACCCCAGCTCCTGTCTCAGAAAATATTGCGTATTACTGTATGTAGTGTATATGACTTACTGCTTTCTTGTCTGACCTAAGCATTTTAGAGTCTAGCTTCCTCCTAAATGTGCTTAGGATTAATAAATTAGGCCTCCCCCTCTGCCTAAAGGGGCATGACTGGCAGGCAGGCATGCCCTGACAAGCGCTGCTGAGCTGCAGAGGAGAAGAGGTACAGCCACCTCTGCACGGGCTCCTGCCAGCCCCAGCAGCTCCCTGGGAAGTGGAAAGCAGGGGGTACCATCCTCCTCAGTACGTGGCCGGGCCAGAGGGGATGCAAAGAGGATAACAAGACAGGGATAAAGAGAAAGCGCTCTTTATCATACCGTTCCTGATTACAAGAAGTGATCACGTGGCTACTGAGGAAACAAGTGCAAGGCAACATGAAGGAACATGCCGCTGGAATTTGCTGCAAGCTCCAGGCAGCATCTGGGACTTAGCCATTAAAAAGAAATGGCTGTAACACTTCAGTGTATGAAGAAAGCTTTTAAACTTTGAACTGGTTTAGGGAAATAGAAATGAAAAGAGTAACATCACTTTTGTAATTCCTATCCCCTCCTGTATTATCTGACCAGCTCTAAGTTGTAATTTTGGCAAATGGAAGACAGACAATTCCATAAAAGATTTCACATCTTTCCCACATTTTCGTACAGACTTAATGTTACATAAAATTGTTACTTGAAGGAATGAAGTCTACTTTACTCTTTTACATGGAGAAGAAAAAAAGTAAAACTCAGGGTTCCAGAATAAATCAAAATATAGGTATGTTCGAACTGAAGATTTCCCCTTTTACTTTTTCAAAAACGTTACTTGACTCAAACTTTATTTTCTATTCCCCATACTATTTATCTGATAGGGATAAAAATGTAGTATTTACTGTGTGTTTTAATTAACAGTTGTTGAAAGAAATTGCACGAGCACAGTCAGAATGCTATTTCTACATCATCAGCAATGCTTGCTTTTTAAAAGCTTCTCTCTAAATTATCTCCTTTGCATGACAGTGAGGACTGCAAATCCCACTCACAGAGAAGGACAGGTGGCAACCATCCTTAGAAAGTGGGATAAGGTGAAGTCACTGCAAATTTCTTATTCACGCTGTTACTCTTCTGTTGGGGCCTTGCACATCCCGTTATGGGTTTCAGCTGATTTTCATCTGGGCTGGCTGCTGACTTCATTTAATTCACAAAGCACACCCGATCCAGCTCCCATTCACCTCCACAAAGATCTTTCCACTTTTTTTAAGAGCTGGAGCAGCATTTTCATGGTTTCCCATGTAGCCAGGGAAGGGAAATATGCATAACGGTGAATTCAGTCCAGGGAAAACACTCTGAAGTGTAAGTTTTGGTACAGGCCTGGTCCAGCTGAGGCTGCTAAGCCTGTTGACACCCCATAGTGAGCCTGTCATCAGTAATGATTCAGGGAGAAGAAAGAGGCAGCGTGAGGGAAAGCATCGGTTGCCAGATGTGTGTGTCTTGTAGAGGTCAGCAAAGCCCAGGACAGATCAGCAGGGGTGGAGGGGAAAAGATAACCTGGCAAACAGGGGAGGGTCTGTCTGGTTGTAATGGCACTTCTGCCAGCCCCCTTTGAAGGCAATCAAAAGGTCCCCAGTACACTCTGGAGCACACCCAGTATATAAATGAGGGGAAGGAGAACAAAGGCGTGAGTGACTATCTGAACTTCTGACCCTTTGACCATTGTACATATTTTGAGGCATTTCAAGCATTTCTTTGACTGATAATGAATGTCTGAAGATATGGACAGTATGCTGAGCAAAGTGGCTGAACACAGCACTGTGAGTTGGAGGAAATGTAATAAGTCATAAATAAAAATCTTGCCAGTCTTTCAAGAAATGTGACCAAAATTCAGTTTTGGAAAAAAAAAAAAATTACTTATGATATTTTTTGATGCTCTAATGTGTTTTAACAATGTTCTCAGCAGACAGAAATATCTAATCGTCTTTGGAGATCTTAGAAAGATTAATTGTGCCTTCTGATTGTGTCTGAAACAATACAATTATATCAAATTTACAAAAAATCCAAAGAATAATAATGTAAATCTCAATTATTGGGAAAGCAACAAAGAAACTACTCTTATTGATGTATAAATAATCCCTGTTTTGTGCTGCCGCAGTTTAAAATGTCAAATGTGTATGAATGACTCCATTTATATTATAGGGCTCATCTATTTTAATCTTTCCAAACAAGTTTAAAACAAGGTTTTCATCACTTTAAATGTCTCTATATTTCATCATTCCTCTGTTCCATTCGATTGCCTTCTCTTTAATCAAAAATGTAGAGCTGGTTTTGGCCACTTCCAGCGTTCACATGTTTCTCTCATATAATTTTTTTGTGAGCATACATAAAGGAAGAGATGCTTTTAATTCCCATTTCTCTGTTTCTATGGGCATTTCTTTCTGTGTGCTGTAGGACTAAATTTCTCCTTGAAGAAGTATTATTCATATATTTTTTAATTACTGCCATTAAATTATGCTTTTTGAATCACCTTGACAGAAAAGAAATACCTTCTTTTTTTGGCTTGACCTGTTAAAAAATGTTTGAAGTCTGATAGATACTGCAGCAGTAGATTTATTTTTAATTATTTATATCATGCAATATCATGTTGTATCTTATAACTACTTTGATTTACTGCATTTTAATAGATTAAAATATCTTCTGGCACTGAATGCTCCCATAAGATGTGTCTGATCCAGGCTGAGGTCTTTCCATCTCATGCCTGAAGACATTCATCTCCTCAGTTTGCTTCCTGTAAGTTATATATTTAAGGTTTATGTGACTTATTTAGTGTCTGGTGACAACTGTTTTACCAGCTCCTTATTCAAAGCTTGAATTTTAAAAGACTAGCTAAGATTACGGAGGTATTTTCATTGTACGTCTCCTTTATCAGACAGTCATGGCAAGAACTGAGAATGTATGGTTCAGGAATACTCAGATTTGAAATGAGTTTCCTTTGACTCATTCTATGACCTTTTTCATTTCTGACAAAAAATATTCTAGAAAATGCCCCATCCAATAGCATCTTGTAACAGTTGACAGTAATGGCTAAAGTACTCCCTGAATATATTTGACTAGGAAAATTTTAGGTTAAGAATTAAGACTGTTCAGTAAGGAAGAAAACCTACAAGATGACCCATTTATACAATCAAATCAGATTAGATTCAAAATCTGTAGTTTTTATGATGGACTTTTGACAACTGAAGCCTCAAACCAATAAAAATATATTTAGCAGAAAATTTCAGAAAGGGGAATGTTTTTAAACTGACTGCACGGTGAATAGCTTCTAAATTGAAGAGGAGGTGAAAGTCAATAAGCATATGACTATAAATAATTCAATCTGCAGTTCTTCTTAATTTGTGAAAAAAATACATCTTTGGGATTGAAATTACTCCTGTTTGCTTTCAACCCACGTTGCTGGGAATTTTTTGCGGAGTCAGAACCAGACTACTCGATTAACCTTTTTAAAAAATTACAGGCATCCATTTTTCTCTCGACTCTTCAGCAAATCTCTGGGGACATGTTTTTCACATCAGAATCCTGCATGAAGTTCTGCATACAAGATGCAATGTAACATGACAGATGTCCATGCGGACAATGCTAATGAAATGTGATTTTGTCATGAGCAGTGAAAACCTGGACATCAACTACAGTGCCAGAATAGATGCTGGTGTGCAGTAGACAACGTGAACAGATAAGCATCTGAAATGCATATGGTAACAAACAAGTGCAGTGAAACTTTGGTTTATGTACCGAAAGAGAGATCTTATAATAAATTCAGGAACATTAGGTCTCCCTGGACAGTTTTTTTCCCTCTGATATCTAAATATGTAGTCTAAACTAATAATCTATTCCTTCTCCATATTTCAATGACAGAATAGGTGCCTTATGACTGTGACTCAGTCCTCCCATCTTAGATATTTATTTGTATGAAAGAGCCTATTGAACTGTCCATATGTTAAAACTGAAGCCGACTAGAAAAATAGCACTGTTACCTGTCTAAAACTCCAAAATTAAAATTAAACTCAACTGTGCATTTGTGTCTCTCCAGGACCAGGCCTGGAATAGTTTGCTCTGCACTGTGAATCTGACTTTACCTCCACATTTTCCAGAAGTCACTTTGTTTAGGTGTATAGACATGGATGCATGCACTCACGTTTGGATATTTAGCATTTGGAAATGTGACAATTTGCTATCTGTGCACTTCTTTACCTAGCTAAACAAGCGCTATGAATATGGCTATGATATAGTAGATATTAAATGCTGTCATCCCCTGCTTCTTCAGAGTGAATCTCTGTTCCGCAAAGAGCTGTCAAGGTGGCCATTGAAGAATTCTAGTTAAGGACAGTCTTTCATTTACACAACTATCCCATTGCTATTTAGTTTTCTCACAAGCATGGTTTCCCAGATGTCATTTTCCGTGTAGTATTATAGAAAGTGAATGGCAAGACAGGGATCCTGGATGACATAGAAATTAATCCTGACCTTTTATTCTAAAGGAAATTCCAGATATTTTTTTCAACATCCTTATCTTTTCTTTAAAATGTGTGAAGGTTTCCAATTTCTATTCTCCATTGTGTATCTGAAGATACATTAGTAGCTGACTAATAAACAAATTTAGGTCTTAACATATATATGGCATATTAAATAATAACAATGTCAAAAAAAGTTCTCCAAGTACAGTTCTGAGCAGTAGAAAAATGTTTGGACTATTCCTACACTAATGTGATGCTAGTAATTAGGATTTTAAGATTAAGTGTCTCATATCAATGAACATCTAA
This sequence comes from Dromas ardeola, assembly GCA_013398915.1. Taxonomy (NCBI): domain Eukaryota; kingdom Metazoa; phylum Chordata; class Aves; order Charadriiformes; family Dromadidae; genus Dromas; species Dromas ardeola. The sequence goes on along the minus strand of VYZM01008647.1, from coordinate 276,052 downwards.
GTAGATGTTGGGAGTGTGTTGAAAGGGGAAGTGTCAAAGTGGAGGTAAGCTATTGGTGGAGTCTGTCAAGAATCAGCCTTAGGTGTGATCTTATTTATGTGTAGTATTTCAGTGAAACCTGGCACCAATACTAAAATTAGAAGAGCCCTTAATAAACAGAAAAAATGTATGTATCACTTGGCATTACAATTTGTAATAAGAGAAATAATTTGTTATTGTCAAAAAGAGACCTCCTCGTGTCATCCTAATTTACCCTAAAAGCTTAACTATTGCTTTAAAATGTGCACTGTGGATCCCTGTGTATCTCATGAGAAATACTCTAGTTCAGTGACAGTGAGGATCATTTGTTCATAACTGAACTGGTAGTTGGCGCTCCTCACTACCTCCATGTGATTTCGGATGAGCTGGAAACAATACCAGCAAAGGAAATAATGACAATGATTCCACAGATTGCATAGATAGGACTGCAGCGTTGAACTGTAGCTGACCTATAGCTAACCCAACTGGTGTACTACATTTTCTCAGAAGAAAATGTAGCTAAAAATTACTGACTGATTGAATACACAGTTCAGTATCAGGACTGTGAATTTTAGCACTGTGACGCACAAGGACCATAGCTGGAACTATAACTGCAAGAACATTTGGGACAAAGTAGTACAGTTTATTGATACATTTCAGCATTATTTTTTCAGCTGACCTGGTAAGTCTTCTGATTTCGTACATGTGGCAGTTTGACCAGATGTGACTACATTACTATACACAATTATGCTTCTGTTATCTTCAAAATTACAATGAATTATCATTACATCATTTCTTTCGTAAATCCAGTGTAGATATGCCTACAGATTGTTTATGATCCGTGTCATTGTATAGATTTTATGTGACAAAACACAGCCTAGACCTACATAGTTTTCAGCAGAATAATTACCAGTTGGCATACCAGAACGAATGGTGGGAGGCCATCAAAAAGCTCGTCCAAGCTTCCCATCCATCTGTCCACTTGCTGTTTGCGGAACATGCAGTTTTCATCTTTAATGATTAAATAGTTTTCTGTGTATCAGATTTTCAGTTTTCTCAAGCAATGCTTGTACGGAGCATTTAGTGTTCATTTAGTGTTCATTTCCCAGTGGGGTAACCATCTGCCTAAGTTCGACTGGTTAAAACAAAAATAAGAAATACAATTTTAAATATTTATTTGCTACCTCATTTTCTCCTAATTTCCATCTTCAGTGCACTGTCCTTGCCTAAAAGGAACTGTGGTCTATATATGCAGGAGTCCTGTTTTGTCTGCATTGATAATAATGTATCTGAAGAACAATAATTTTAATGGTATTTGCACGTAAAATTTTTTAAGAGGTTTATATTGTCAGTAACAGCTGCCTCAACAATTAGCCCCTGAGAGAAGAATGTATTTAAACTGTTAGACATGTGGTAATGGGATATATTAAAAACAGAGCAACATATATCAGTGTCAGTGTCTTTCTCAGTATATTTGTCATTAAATAATTTAAGATCTGTACTTCTATTTACTCTTCTGTAAATGCAGCGTGCATATATCCAGTAGATGCTGCAAATGTTTCAAGTTACTTTGAAGTCAAGGTTAATTTTGTTACTGACTTCAGTGGATTAAGACTCCTTTGCCTTGGATGCGGCTGTGGATGTAAGGAGTGACACTGAAATGCCTGACTTGCGTCTAAGAGCGTTGTGTCTGGAGCAGGGATGACACCTCCTCTACACCCAGCCCACTTCCCTGTTAAATCTGTTTAATGGCAGGATATGTATGACACTCTGCTCCATGAGTCAAGCTGCACTAGGCAGAGACTTCCCCACTTCCCCCGGGGGAAGTTGTCACCTCTGGTCACTGCCGTGCCTCTGAGTGCCCAGTGTGCCAGTGCACCTGATCCTACTGCAGGGTGTCCACTTTTCTTCTTTTTCATATCTTTCTTATGCTTTTGGGGAGTCAGAATGTTTCAGGCCCCACTTGTTCTCTATTTCCTTGCAGTAACTGACGCTATATTTTCAAGATGCTGAATTAAGATATTAGACTCATAGCATCACAGAAAATTAGACTGGATGAGGCTGTAAGACTCCATCTGTACCATTCCCTGATTCAAGGTAGTAAATGTAAGTCTTTTCTGACAGATGCCTCTCCATAGTTTTAAAAAATGTCAATCTATTTAAGTATTTGCCTACTTTTAGAAAGTGAGCATTTTTATTCCTTTTTTTTTTCAAAAGTACAACTTTATAGGTGCAAGAGGTTATTCTTGCCTTGGTGGACACAGGGAACGGTTTATTCCCTTCTAATTTGCACCCTTCTTTGTAATCTTTCATAACAGGGGTCCTTTAGTCATAAGAACAACCCTGCTCCTTTCAGTCCTGCATCATAGTTTGCTTCCGAGACTTTGGACCTTTCCTTTTCTCCATGCAGTCTCTTCAACTCATTCACATCTTCCTTGAGGTGTGGTGCTCCAAACTGGATGATGTATTTCAGAGAAGACCTTCCTAATTCTGCATAGATGGGGCTAAACTTTGTATTTCTGACCCACTGTGATTCCCTAACTTTATTGTACCAACTGCTGCCTAGTCAGTGTTTTCCCATTTTATGTGTGTGCAGTTGATTAAACTTGTTCTTGCTGAATTATTTTTGCATATATCCATGCAAAAGAATATCATCAGTAGAGTAGGCCCTGGCAGTAAGAGCTGGCTGAGAATCCTGCTCAAAACCTGAAAGGGTTACTGCAATGACCCAGATTTCTCCATCACCGTTTCCTCCCAGAAAACCATTATTTTATGCCAGCATCTGTGTGGTGACATGCTGGCTTATGAAAGCCTGGCTAAACTTAGTCTGAAGATGAGCGGTTGACAGCTCATATACAGTGGCACCGACCAGTGAGCTGTGATACGAAATACCTACAAGACAACAGTACTAAAGTATCATCTTCATCTAAGGAACTGCACTATGCTGAAGGTAATCAAGGTCTCTGAAGCAAAATGCTTGTCACAAGGGTAAAAAGGACAGCAAAAGTTTCGCCTGTCTCATTGCTTCTGAGGCCACAGGAAGCAAGTATTACAGTCCTTTTCCCTTTTTGTACCTGTGCTTGCTATAGACTGTGGTGAATTTATAGACTTCTTGGAATGGGAAAATATATTTTCATGCACACATGTGATTACACACTTAAGAGAGAAGTTATTTATTAGGCAAAATTCCTACATAGTCTACATAGGATAAAGAGGGATTTGACATCGTGCAGGCCTGCAAAATTAACATGAAATGCACACAATATGGATGTTTTGTTTTTAATGATCTTAGTAATTGTAAGCTAATGGAAGCCTATGAAATGGGAAAAAAAACCTCAGGCTTTTTTTGGTGGGTGGGAAAACAGCATAACTTGATGAAGTTTTCTGCTACAGTAAGTAGGAAAGAATTTTCACAGATAATTCCTTGGCTGAGATTTCCTGTCTGACTTACAGATAGAAGGTGACATATGCAGCTAGGATTTGCCTGTTAGTCTTAATATGAAAGTAGAGCTCCTCCCAAATTCCACATGGCACTGCTGCAAGCTTCTGGGGGCTAGGTCCAGCTCTACTATCATGGGGAATCATTTTGCCCTGGTAGACCCATACAGACTGTTTAATTTTTCATTATATCTGACCGATTTGCTGGTGATACTGTTATATCCAGTGAAATTAGAATCGAATGCTTAATTTGAGCTTGATATTGAAGTTTATAACAGAGACAAGTTACTCATGACTCAGGCATTCTTGATCAAATAAATCACTAAAACAAAAAGTGGCTTGTCTTTCATTCTGTGAGCAAGCTCTTCTGGGATTTAAAGGTTCTTTGTCTTATCTGACACTTCGACAAGGCGAATCATTTAGTGAATTAAAGAAAGCATGCATTTCCCTTGCAGATTACTTTTAAGTAATGAAGTTAGTGTTTGGGCAAAACAATCAGCTTTACTTAATGGTGCTTTGAAATCAAGTCTCTAAGAAGAAACTGAGCGATTTCTGCATGACTACATTCCATGTCATCATCTGGTATGAAAAATGCATTATACTCTCACTTCCTTCCTCTCTAGGCAAACTCAATTTCCAACACCTGTGATCTGAATAAACTGTACACAGACTCCTACAAAAGATTTCAACTGTAAAAAGGTTATGGATTTTTAGAACTGCATTTTGAAGTCTGATATACCCAAGTCACCCAAAGGGAGCGTGCGAGTCCAGTAAGCTGTAGGAAGGAAGTCTCTCCACAAGCAACACAGTGAGTAGAAATGCTGCCTTGTGAAGCGAGGCAAGGCAATGAACCAGAGACGGAAAGTGGTCCTAGGCAGAGCTAGCATCTTTCTCCAGCTGGAAGGAGGCCCAGTCGGGATATGTGGTGTCAGCTTTGCTGTCATTCTTATGCCAGGCTGGCAGTAGGTAAGCAGTCATCTCCTCTGAAGAGACACTGAAGTGTGAGAGGGGCCCTATAGGTCACTTCTCTCATTCATGAAGAAAAACTGATAGGTTGGTTTGACCTTGAGCTGCCTGGTGTCTGGGCACTGTGTGGCTCTCACATTAACTCACTTTTGCTTTCTTTTTTTTTTGTCTTTTACAAAAACTTTCCCCACTATATTTTTTTGAGTTGGCACTAACAGACATATCATTAAGCACCATGCAAAAGTCTCAACAGAGACAGGATAAAATGAGTGGCCTCTAGAACTTAAATAATGTAGCTATATAATTGAAAAAAACTAGGTTTTAACTAGTTATATGCATCTAATTAGTTAAAAGATGTCTTATCAACAGCCTGGGGAGCCTGTATGACATCTGTGATATTGCACAAGAATTTCAGCATCCATCTGCTTTCTCACATGATATCCTCCACTGTACTTGTTTGCCTGCTCACTCTGATGTTCATTACTTCAGCCTTTCTTTAAACTAATGAGATGACAAAGTTCCTCTAATACCAAACCTAAGAAATACAAATTCAAAGAAAAAAGACAAAAGGTGAGTTTGCAGTTTGAATGTCTCTATACCATTCTTAGGGCTCAATATAGAAATCCCTGAGACTCTGAGACTAAATTATTGAGTCTGTACACCTGTTTTCACATAGAAGTTTTACTTATGTTAAATATAGCAATAAGTAGGAATTTTATTTAGTCCTCTTTCCTACATTGAGGGCTGGGAACAATATTAAAAGGTGAGGAAATTTGACCTCTATTTCTTGTTCGTGGTCAGGATCTTCCTATTATATAGAATCTTTCAGTTGCATACCTACTTTCAGTCAGGTAGGTTCTAACATAAATGTTTTTCTTTACTAAATGATTCAGAAAGAAACCAAATCTAAATATATTATTATAATGTAGGACATGACACTACTAACATCTGCTTCTGTCTAACTCAAGACAGAATTAGGCACAAAACCAAGGAGGCAAAACAGAAATAAAAGCTAAAATGGAAATCAAAGCAGTGTTGTTCTTAAAAAATAAAATGCATGCATACTCATAAGAATTTTCTAATATGTGGTAAAAAAAATTCGACTCATGAAGGAAAATTCCACAAGTGGATTCCTATCTACACATGTATTCCAACATGCAAATCAAAAATGCCCAGAAGTACAAAAATACCTTTTAAAATGTATGGACTGTATTTGACAACCTTTTAAGTTGTGTGAGCATTGTCTTTATGCTTCTCTTGTTGCTGTAGTAACTGTCAGTCTGCAATTAATTGGAGATTACTAGTTGCTCATTATCAGTCCACCTGGCTTGTTTGATCTATGGTTGTACTGGACTACCTATCCACCTCAAACAGTTTATTTCAGATTAGAAGGATACCTCCCATTAAAGGAGAAATTTTGTTCCTTAAATTTACAGTGAAGGACTACCAACACTTTTCACCATGGGTGTAGATAATATTGCCTAGAAATAAGGAGAAGAGACAAAAGACCATGTCATGCTGGAGGGACAGTGAGATGCATTGAAGGAGGGTCATGAGAGGCTCAAAATTAATTAATTTGCTCTCTCTTTTCTGTGCAGTTTTTTCCTCAGCCTGACATGGATGTAGGGTATTCCAACATTTAGGTATGACAACTATGGATATTTCAGATTCTCAAATGTGACATTTTAAGTGTGGTAATGCTAAATAACTAGGTAACAAACCTTTTATTTCTATCAGTAGAGTAGGAGAAATGCCTTAGACTTTCTTTACATAGACCAAATGGACCCAAGAGACCTTGACTGTAATACACTCTCAGCTTGGGAGGAAATGTGCTGTACCCTAAATATGGCCCTTAAGAAAGATTTAAATTCCACAACTTCTTTGCAGTGTGGTTGCTTAATAAACATTTTGTAGGTGGAATTAATTTTATTCAGTAAAATCCTTTAAATCTGTGTTATGCAAAATATTCTGGTGTATATACACTAAATGAAGAATTAGCTGAAGATTTCTTGTTTGATAATTTCAACTGTGTATCTTTTTTTTTTTTTTTTCACTGTGTCTATCTGCCTACATTTCCTTACAAAGAGCTGGGCAAATACAGTGGCCTGAGCAAACTTTTATTAAGGTATCGATAATGTACATTTCATGATCAGGATTAGTACTTTTATTAAGATCGGATATTTTAGATATCAGAGTGCCAAAATTTTATGGAAAACCTAGTGCACTGTTTTTTTTCATCATTGTGTGTTTCTGGCCATCTGAGCACCTCTATGGTTCACTTTGTTGTTATTCTTTTTAATCTGTACAGTAATTCATGGTAATGTTATGTATGGATCTCTGAGTGTTTTGAAAACTTGAAATCATTATCCTGTATAAGCAAGGAAAGACTGGATGTCTTGGTGCTACAGAACAATAAACTAAGCCTCTAATTATCAGCTGATTAAAATTAACGTGCCCTTAACACTAATAAAAGTGCCGATCGACTTTTGTTAAAATTCAGAGTATTTGAATTGTATATAAATTATGGAGATGGCGTGAAAGTGGTTGTTGTGATTTTACAAACCAGACTGGCATCTTACACTTCTTATCATTAAATAGTTTTCTTGCTTTCAAATGTTCTTTACAGACTGTATTTTTAACAAGAATCTTCAAAATGTTTACTGAAATTTTACTGTGTATAATGCGATTCTTCAATCAAATAAATGAATTAATTAAATTAAACATCTCATTTCAAGAAAGGAAAATGGATATGGGTATTTTCTGCATTTTTGCTGCTTTCAGTGGCAATAAATACTTGAGCTGTACCCAGTTCAGGAATATAAGCAAGTTAATTCCAGAGCATACTCTACCCATGCTATTGTTATTTCCACTATGAAAATGTGATTTCTTAAATGTCAGACTATGCAATCTCAGCTTGGCATTTTTTTTATTGAACTAGTTTTTTCTATCTCATTGCTTGTGTGCTGACATCTTGAGGGACTGTCCATGCTTAACTTACCCATTGCACTTTAGGAAGAATGGCACATCTTTCCGAACTCCTTCTGTACCTGCCAACAATTACTCCTGCATACCCTGTAATTCTTCTCCTGCATAGTTCCAGTCAAGTTTCAGAAACCAAATGTCTTGTGGCCTTAGGATCTCATCATGCTCAAAATAGGCAATATGTCTGAAATAACAGCAACAGGACAGTTTTCCCTTCAAATTGGAGTAGATGTGACTTGTTCTAAGATATGAATACCTGTGTGAACAAAAGCAGCTCCCTTCTGTTTATGCAAAAGCCTGGTAGTTGGAACTCATGATAGAATCAAGTATATGGTGTTTCTATCCTCTTGCTGTGGAGTAATTCAGTGTTTTGAAATGAAAAAGAAGGAGTACCCAGGGGACATTAAATCAGTCAGTCTCACTTTGATAGCCAGCAAGACACTAGGACAAACTATAGTAAACACATGTATTATTACTTAAAAGATAATGAGCCAATAAATAAATAAATCAACAAACAAACCGACTGACTAACCAACTGACCAGCAAGTGTAGATTTGTCAAGCATTTCACAGGACAAGATTGTGATTAAAAACGATCTTGACAAATGGGAAGAATAATCAGAGATCAACAGTGAGTCAGAGAATAAATAGGACTTAAGAGTATAGTGCTGATGAAGAAAGGCAAAGCTTGTTCTGTCATGTATTGCTAGAAATCTATTAAAGAAGATGGGAGGGTTGATTAGTCAACGTGGTGCTTGGAAAGCCTTACTTGGGTACTGCTTCCTGGAAGTGCTAGCACTGCAGATTAGAGAGGATCTATAGAATAGTGGTGAGAATGAAAAGAGCTTTGGGAAACAATTTATAAGGAATATATAATTGAAGGAATTAGATTTTTTAAAGTCTAGGAAACAGAAGACTAAATAATAAGGGGGGGATATGGTAACAGTTTTCTACTGTGTAAAAAGTCATAATGAATAGGGCAGTAGACATTTTCTTCTCTTTCAATAGAAGAAGTAACTGTCAGCCAGAAAGAGTTAGCAAAGGTGACACCTGTAAGGTTGTCTTAACTTCTTTGGAAGCTTATGGAGTTTCCTTCCTAGAAACGTTGAAAAACTGGTTAAACAAACATATCTGTCAGGGATATTTAATGTTTATTTTATCTTCTCTGTGTGCATCAGGATTTGTTCCTACAAGCTTGACATGTCTATGGTTGCTGAAAAGGTTGGCAGAGAAGAGTACCAGCACTCCATCAGGTCTTGTAGCTAGCAGTGGGTGGCTCTGGTCATTGGATGAACAACTATCTGTCTGTTTTATTTCTATTAAGGCTGTATTAAGAGAATGTGATTTTTGTGAGCAGGCCTAGAGTTCCCCTTTTCCTTCTTGTGTAAAATCATCATAGAATACCACATTGGAAGGAACCTCAAGGATCATCTGGTCCAAACTTTCTTGCAAAAGCACAGTCTGGACAAGATGGCCTAGCACTCTACCATATGTAGTTTTAAAATGGTGTTTGTTCATTGCATCTTGACATTATCAAGCTGTGAGTGTGATACCAGATTCTCTTTTCTTAGTTCTTTATATGATTTGTTCCTTTCCAAGTCTCTCTGAATTACTCTAATTAAATGGAAAAAAAGTAGACTGAGGCTGAAGGATTCAGGAACAGAAGTAAAAGATATCCTCATCCATCAGATAAAAGCATTCCATGTAAACTGTGAACACTATTATTAAGTTGAAGTAAGTAAGCATTTACTTATGACCTCAGGAAAGGGAAATGCAGATAGCTTTTTCAGAAGCAGATACTTACACGTTGACAGTGGAGACCAGGTCTTGTACATTTTGCTATTGTTCACAGAAGGTTTTGACTATTTCTCATCACCTATCATTTTCAAAGTCAAAGTTCTAACTCATCACAACAGATGAGCAAAGACTCTCATATTTCTGCCTAAGATTTCCTCAAAGATGTCTGTGTTGACTTTGTAACTTAGGTGTGGCATGAGGACTTGCACGTGCATGGTATGTATGATATGTTCTAAGTCTGTTGGTTTTACTGTCCTGACCGGAGGTACAGGTGCAGCAAATCCTACATATCTGCAAGTGTAGAAACTAATTGCGTAAGCACTACCTGCTTGACAAAAGAAATTTAACCTCACTGAGACATATCAAATTTGTTTCCTTGGTGCAGAGCATTGATACCGCCCATCAGTGACAGAGTTTCTCTGTGGCATAGACATTTTTTTTGGATGTGCCCCATGTACTGATATCAGAGGCAGAGTCAATGCGTGTGCGGAATGATATCCTACACACGTATCTATCAATTAGCATGTCTTATGACTGATTTTTACGTAGAGATAATTTTCCCTTCTTAGTCCGCAATAAATCTGGGTCTGTAGGCTATTTACAAGCTGCAGTTGGAACTAATCCTTTGTTATTCAAGAGTAATAGTCACAGACACGAATATCGTGGAACCAGTGAATATCATTTGAAGTTGGTGGTCAAAATGTGCAGATAGCCTGAGTGAGCTCACATTTCTGCCTACAGTAGACCTGCTGCCTGGGAGCATGTTTAAGTTCTGTTGAGGAACCTTACCCAGAACGTAAAAACACCTTGATCTTCAAACACACGTGTAAAAGAAACTAACCAGACAATACCCAGTGATGTTCTTTGCACAAAGAAACCCACTGATCTTGTAAATTAACCTATCTGGAAATGAATGAGAATGTTAATTTCTCCCCATAGCTCTCCAAAGCCAATATACCTACATGAGCTAGACTATTGAATAGTTTTCTGCTAGGATTCCAGTAGGATTATATTCAGAAGCCTTTGCTTGCGAACACACATAGATCAACATTTTTGCCTATTATAATTAGTAGTTTCCAGCATCCACTGCACTAACTTGTGATCTCCAACTGTTTGAAAATATGTACATATCATTAGCAAAACTCTTTCAACTCCCCTGCAACTTTGAGCTGATTCCTAGTCAGTTTCAAGTGGAAAGTACCAGATGAGACTTTGTTTTCATTAATTAACATAAATAGGTATACATCTCCCCAAGATAAGAAGATTTTTCCTCGTTTATTTGTCAAATTAAAAACAGTGGGTTTAGGGTATGAGCACAGAATAAGGGTTTTAAAAATAATGAGATAAGATGTCCCAGATTGCTGAAGTGTGAGAGTTTTCTGCACTAAAAAAACTTGTCATTTCTTCAAACACATTTGATAGAATGTGCAGACAGTGCTTTAAATGCTTTTCCTTAGCAATTGCAAATGCTCCTGAAAGGATTTGATCAAGTAATTCAACAGTGAACAGCATTAGAATGATGATTTTTTGAGAAGACAGAAACAAATGAAGCTTTCCAGGTTTTGTGCTGCAGTGTTGCCTCCATATTTCGAAACAGGGAGGCAGGAAGATCCAGCCGAAGTGTAGATTAAACTGCATTGAAGAGAGAAATCTTACATAACCCCAAATGCTGAATTTTGGATCAGTATTCGGGGGGGGCGGGAGCTTCTTCCTATTTGTTATAAGTAATGAACAAATATTGGCATTATAAAATCATCATGTAGTTGCTACCTCTGAATATAGGTCAGGCCAAACAGCATCTCCCAAGCTGTGTGTGACTCTTTTATGATGGAAATGTAGTTCTAAGAACATAAACAAAGAAAATAATAAATAAATACAGCCTCTGGCGCATGAGGGTAAGGCGATAGTTATTGCCTCTTGATGTTTTCTGCCCTTAGTTTGAGTCAAAAAATAAATGTGGTCAGATTCCTGTGAAAAAGTTGTGGATAAAAAGAGAAGGAGACCAGTTAATGTGGCTGCTATAATAACATGGCGTGGTAATAGGGTGGCAAGGCAAAGAATACAGAAGTGGGTTATTGCAAAGTGGGACAGGAGGGAATAGAAATAAAATAAGAGACAGCTACCTGAAAGTTAGGGACAACATTTATTTAAAGGTTCAGTTTAGGGGAAAATGATATAAGGTATTTTTTTCCAAGTCTTAATTTCTTCTGCCATTTGACATACATCTGAATCTTTATAAGCTTCCATTTATTTTTTATATGATACCTTTAACACATTTCAACACATCTTTGCTTCTAAACGAATTCATTTAACACTTTATGTTTGCAATTGAAATTAACACATAATTTGAATCTTAGCTTTAACACAGAAGTCTGTTAATATTGATTTTCATTTATCCAAATCTTTTTACACAAAGAAAATGGTTATTTTAATTGCTACATTTCATTAAGTTTGAATGAGACTGAATAAATTACATATTTAAAAATATCACACAAAAAAAATGTGAACATTAAAAATAATGTGGTGCTCTAATAAGACTAATATGGCATACACAGGTGCCTCAGAGAATCACTCTATGCATTACTCGTACAAAACCAATATATACATATACGTGCTTTTCATCTTTAACCTTCTACGTGCATATTTCATTTTTGTTCTCTTCCAGAAAAAATGCTGGAACTGTTAAGGTTGTTTGTGCTTTTCGAAACTTACATTCATGTCAACAATTTGTTCTAATTTAACCATTGCTAGATCCATTTTGTTATTAACTTCAGCATGTTCAGGTCAGATTTTCCAAATACAAGCTTGTGTCAGCAAACCTTTTAGCTGAATTGTGAAAGACTTATAAATGGTATTCAGTCATAAAAAAAACCTTCTTCACATTCAGTCTTTATCACCATTAGTGAAACTGAGATTTGTACCTGGATATTGCAGATTTAACACACAGAAGAAAATTCCAGTTGGTAGAAAACCTTTTTGTGACTTTATAATGGCAAGATGTAGAGATAAACACCTTGGAGCTGGCCTCAACATTTTCAGATTCTGAGGCTGAGAAAAGGAAATATCACCCACACAAATGATATCCTTTCATAAATGAGGAAAAATGATAGAGAAATTTGTTATACAGATAAGGACTTAACTATGGCATTTTTCTGTATTCAGCATGTGATACGGAAAACGAACTGGATATAAATATTCATTACTATTTTCTGTTCACTGGTAAATGTTCCCTACATGGCAATGAATGTTACAATACTTCTTACAGTCCTTCCCACAGGTTTCCTTCCTTCTGGTTTAACTCTTTGCGCTTCAAACAGTGATTGCAAATAAAAGACCTGAAGGAATCTCCATCTGTGGCAAGAGCTATGGAAATGAAGGTAAAAGTGAGATATAATGATAAAATTGAAGTCTCCCTTGGAGTGAAGACACCCGTCATCATCCAGATAGCAACTGTCCATCCCATTTGAGAGATTTGACCTAACTCCCCACAGAAATGCTACTTTTGGGGTGCAAAGGAAGTTACAGGTCTCCCTTGAAACTCTCATCCTGTTTTAAACTCAAATGGACCCCAGGTTTTTTTCTGTTTCATGACTTAATGTTGAGGCTTTCCATCCCCTTGAGTCATAGGTGACTGAGGTTAGATGGAAATTGCCAAAGAGCTTTGCGAAGGTGTCTAGTTAAAAACTTACAAATTTGTCAAATAAACTAGCTTTTTGTCATGTTTTAAAGCCTTACCCTTTATTTAAAAATGAAAACAAAGAAACAAACAAAAAAAAACCCAAACAAAAAAACCCAAGCCAAAACCAAAAAACCCCAATGCCTTTTACATAGCAAAGTTTATAGTAAAGCTTTTTAGAAGTTTTCTTTTTTGAATGCTGCTTTTGAGTACCAAAACAAACCAGGGGTCAGATCACATTTTAATTAGAGACACCTCAAATAGGAAGCCACATTTCTGATTTTCATTGCAGGTGTGTAATTTAGAGCAATCTTTGGATAACACAAAAGGAAACTTTTCTCTTTGAACTTGACAGATTTTGCTAAATGACTGGTTTTCTTCAGGCTCAATTGTGCTCTGAAAAGAAAATTCAATCAACAATTATGCTGCCTATTGTTACATAACAAAGGGTTATTCACTTGTTTCCATCTTCCTTCAGTCACGTGAAAAATTAATGGAAAAATGACATACTCAAAACCAGAATATGAGTGATCACTTGTTGCATACAAAGCAAAGAAATAAAGCACAGCTCTGTTAAAATAACATAAAAACAGTCACTTTAGGGGAACAGCATGATAGGAGCAGTCAATACAGAGAGTTTAAAGCAATTAGGCAGTATATGCTTTATTGTTTTTGTTTCTAACCTATGGAAAGTTGTCTGCAGTATTTAGCAGCAATGAGGGTGCACTATCTACACAGGCATCTCATCTCATGTGAAGTAAATCAAATCTTTCTTGAGGACTAACATTTTTTATGTAACTCCAAAATTAAAAGCTTTGTCATTTAAGGTAATTAAACAACTTCAATTCCAGCAACGATGTGTAACAACAGAGACAATCTTTTACTGTAACTATTCTTTCCTTTGCCTGAATCTAGAACTATTTCAAGACAATTTTTTTCTGAATATCAAGGAAAAAGTGATAAATTTGGCTGTAAGATGCATATTTTGTCTGAACAATCCCAAGAATTAAGTCCAAATATACTTCAGATATTTACAGGCTTACCTAATTTATATTGACCTAGTTCATACTTGGGATGGCTCTTAGGACAAGATGGAGACTTCTCAGATTCAGAGCCTTAATTTAGAAGGGGACAGAAAACCTTTTGAAGACTGATGTAGGGTAGAGCCATGGATGTAATACTGTTATTATAACTAAGAGGTTTTTCCTTTCAGCTTTTGTACATGGACAAACTAATCCCTTGTGACAGATCTCTTTGGTAGATAGAACAAAAACCTTAAAGAAATTATAAGAAAGTTTGGTCATATCAGAATAGAAGTTTATTCTAGGTCTTCTTTTACCCAAATCATTAGTGGCATCTCTATATGGTTAAAAAAAAAAGAGGAGTCAAATTGTTTAATTTCATTGTCTGGGGTTTTCTTTTGGAGTCACTCCTCCTCCAGCAGATTTTGTATCAGAGCTTCTAAAACCCTTCTAGACAGCTCCAGATTAAAAAAAAAAAAAATAAAGTGAACATCCCTTGCTCCTGTCAGTGGGAGTTATTCACTGCGAATTGTCACCAACAAAAGCATATTTCTGCAGAGGGTGTTTAATGACAAAAGCAAATATGAAGCTGGTAGACAAGATTTTCTGTTTTAATTTCAAATGATTTTTTCAGATTGCTATAATGAAGAATACATTTCTTCTTGGAGGCCTGGGGTGCTGCCCAAACCCATTGCTTGCTGAACATTTCCCACACTTTTCTGATTTGTCACTCTGCTGCATATTGCCTTGGAAACCCAAGAGGAGCTTTTACATTGCTATGGAAACAAATCAATATAAATATAACTACATTTTATTTATAGACCAGGTAGTGTAAAGGCCAAAGCACATGCCTGCATGATATACAGGGTTTTTTTTGTTGTTGTCTTTTTAATTAATAGAAATATTAGGCAATGCTGAAATGAGTGTCTGTTTTGTTCTGCTGCAGGGGATAAAGAAACAGTTCTCACTTTCTGTCATGTGTTGTTTTAATTCACAGGTTTTGCAGTCAGTCTTTCAAGGATTATGACACTAATCCAAGATTAACATTGACTTTGGTTTTGCAAGTGCTTTAACTGGTATTGTACCAAACCTAAATTATATGCTCCCCTAAATTGCAAGAATGTAGTTATGTTGTTTTGCTATAAACGTTGGAGCATTACTACCTTAATCTGACAGCAAAAGGAGCCTTCCAACCTGCATTAAACCACAAGCCCATATGATCTTATTCTTTGCTACTGTATTACCTTGCCAGAATTGCTACCAAAATAATTTATGCTCTTGTTTGACTTATGAGAGTCTCACAAAACCTCTCCTGAGCTTTTTTAAGACCTTATTCAAACTATAAAGCTTTAATGACTGGCTAAGCTATGCAAAAAAGGACTACAAATTTTTTTCCTTTATCTTTTACTTTTATTGTTTCTCTGACTGGTCTCTCTATACAAACTAATAAAAAAAAAAATCGCTGATATACTCTTCTCTGCATCTTTATACACAACTCTGTATAAGCGCAGAATCATGCATGAGGACCTGGTTTTGACTTATACCAAATCCACTTTACAATGAAGTGGCATTTCGCTTTTTCTCAATAGCTTTTTTTTATTGGTGACCAAGCAGAATTTTGCATGATTGTAGAAAAATACACATGGACCATCTTATCATTCCTATTTGAGGAACCTCAGTGACATGGGAATATTAAACTAAAGTAGTAATGTATGTCTTTATCACGAGTATATCATTCAGCATACGTTTTCATTTGTCTTAAATTTACATCCACTGAAAGGCTGAAAATGTATCAGAAATTCTGAGTGATCATAGGATTCAGCCCTACAGCTCCATTTCTGCCCTCCCATCCAGAGGTGTATCCTAGCTCCTCTGTGAAGCTCTACTGACTTAAAGAAACAAAATTAGCAGTCACTGGGCATGACATAAGTTTCAGGGTCTGTCCACAGGAATGTAATGCACAGCAGTTTTTGTATTACCTTAAGCTGAAACTCAATTTATATTGGCCTCTGGTTGGACAAACTAGTGTAAGAGAAAATATATAAGGCAGAGACAGAGATTAATGCCAGCCTGACCTAAGGCAAAATATTTTCTAAACAAACATTTTCCCCATATCAATCTGTTTACATGGAAACTTTCAGTTTTAATGGCACTCCATTTTCTGATGGCAGAAAATTGCTCCATTGAAATTGCTTTGACCCCCATACCATAACTTGTTGTTAAACTTAAGCCTAGAATGAAAGATGAGAACAATATGGATGGGTATGGCCATAAGTATTTTATTACAAGGATTATTGTACTTGCCCCGTAATAGCCAGAAACAAATATGGGTTGCATCTGGTAGGAATCTGTCAGCTCTCAAAACATTTGAGAGAAGAAGCACATGTTGGCAGTATCCAGATATAGGGCCATTACAGGAGTAAATAAAGTAGCAAATGGTCAAGCAGATGGTGTTTCCTACCCTATTAGTCCTGCTTGGGCCTACATGTCACGGAAGACATGAATGCATTGTCAATGCACCAGACATACCAATTCACCTACGGAATCAGAGAAGGAATTATCCTCAAAGTTGGGGAAACAAGGAATACAAATCACTGAAAATCCTAAAGCAGGTCTAAGGAAATGAAACACGCATCACAAAAGTTTGTAGCGAGTTGTTCAGCTTTCCTTCTCTTTCTCCATTCTGAGCTCCCAGTTCCATTTTACATGATCTAATTCCTTCATTTTCCCAATTCATTTAGCTCATGCTTTCAGAAGCAGCGGGCTTGATCACCCATGGAAGGGCACAGTTGTTTGTCTGGAATTTTCTGGATCAAGGTTAAAGTGGGTGTAGCCAAACCGAGTGGAAAAAGATGAAAACATTCCTAGTTTCCTATTCTATAAGCATCTTCTTCGTTTCAGAAAAATAAGCATCTCTGTTGAAGTTGCTGAATTGCTCACCTGGGCAAGCTTTCAGAAGTAGGGCTTGTGCAATTCACTCTGAATGTATTCTCTTGGGAATGAGTGTAAGTTTATACCGCTCAAATCTAATTTGAAATCATGACTTAAAGTAATATTAGTCTAATATTTATAATTAGCTTCCACTATTTGGTTTTCCTGTATGTTTTTTTTTTTTTTTCATGGAATTTCCTTAGCCTTTGCAAAGGTTTATCTTTTCTCTTATGTTCTTGCTGCTGGCTGTCAGGTGGAAAGCAAAACAATTACTGAAATTACCCTCAACAAGGATCTATGGTATGAAATGTCATTTGTCGGTCACAAACAGATAGGGGCATTTTATTTCCAGTGACCGTTAAAACTAAAGTACAACACTCCTGGAAATGTAAGACACATCCTCCCAAATACTGAAATTCCTCTAATCAGATAAATTTAATCCAGTGATGGTGAGATGCTTAATGGTATTGGCTATTATCAGATAGACAAAAAGAGAGATGGAAAGAAGCCAGCAATACTTTTAGGACCTGCCTTTTTTCTGATCCCTTGATTGCATGTAATTTACTTTGGTTTTCAGTCTTGCTTAATTTAATTTGTGTTCATTTGCTGTGTAGAGTGGTTAGTTATGTCTCCATTTGGCTTGCTATACTTTTCTTTCTCTGGGTGGTCTTTATTTATTGGATAGTTTGTTTTGTGATCTTTGTCTCATTTAGTTGTCTTGCAAAGTGTGATTTGATATTTGGGATTACAAAGTCTTTGATGATCTGCTTTTATTTGTTTTTAACTCTCATTTTTTCCCTATCTAGGGATTAGGGGATAGCAAAGTGTATTCTGCTACTTGCATTTTCCTAGCAAACAGGATTTCCTGACAGTGTTAACTTTCCTCATTTAAATGTCTAGATATAGTGAAGATCAATCACTCAGTCAGCTTATAAAAGGTGTTGGTATGAATGAGAGAAAGATGTGATCCTGCGTAATGAGGTTGTCTAAAACTTGTGGGTCTTCCCGTGTGGGGTTTTAGTTTGGCCAGAGCTTGAGCATAGCTACATATGGAGAGCACATTAAAGGATTATTCCCATGCATTACACATGTCAGTAAAAATGACCAGAATGTTAAAACTGGCAAAAGTCCTACTGCCTAGACCAGGTTTGAGTATTAATGCATCTTGCTGGTTGGTTTCCTGCAGGCAAGGTACAAATAGTTCCACCTAAAACTGAAGAGCACAAGTCTTTATCATCACTTTGTTTTAGAGAGAACAAAATGTCAGATGACTGGGCAAATCCATGCAGCCTTCTCATCCGATTGCTGTCAAGCAGAGATTTTGAAACATGGCTTTGACATGCGTCCACAGCAATGGCTCCCTGCATGTTTTATGTGGAAAGTGGCAATTCACTGCTAAATGTATTCTTCATTATGGAAAGAAATTTTTTGCACGTACTTCCACCTTTTGGTGCTGTGGAAAGAAAAACCCAAGAAATCAGAACGAGAAAACTTTGATGAAAGCCTGACTACCCTGTACTTAGCTGTCAAAATATCTGAAATGCAATTTTTTTTTTTTCATGGAAAAACTGTCTACACCACACACAGAGAAAAAGTTGAGCAAATATTTAGAGATTAAAACTGCTCTTACAGCCAAAAGAATAGATGCTTCTTTCTAACAGAGGATAGTCTTTACAGAGGTTATTTGAAAACAGTAGTACTGTGACGTGATATGCAACCTGAAATGATTTGGAATAATATTAAAAAAATACAAGCAATAATATGTCAAAATGACTATATAAGAAACAGTCATACTGGAACAGTAAAGCGTAAAAGAGTAAAAATACTGTGTTCTTCCATTGCATAACTGTAAACATTGCATTAGTTATAGTAGAAGTAACAAGACTTAAGAAGGATCTGTGATTTTCAAGATGACATTGGGTCTTTAAATAACAAAAAACTTTCACAATCACTTCCCTGTGCCTTGTTTTTTCACAAACTGAAACAGTCTGACACTGAATTTTTTGCATTAGAACTGTTGCTTCAGGTCACACACTGTGTCCTAATTGATGCGGCATGGCACAGTAGAGCTCATTTTCAGCACAGCTTGCAGAAGAATTAAACAACTTAGATCACTGTTAATAGGAGTCCTACTCCCTATCTCTGCTCAATGTATGCTGAAGATTCGCCCCAATGTCAGGACATATTTGCAACGCCAACAAAAGCCTTTGAGAAAAAAGCAATGTTTTATGCAGTCTTGGAGTGCAAAGGTGGGGGTTGAGTGGGAGAGGAAAGGAGCAAGTTTCTATTTGTAAAGGTCACATCTGAGGTATTTTTGAACTCTGTGGTGTTGTAGATAATCAGGTGAGACAACTCTCGTGCCCACTAGTGATTCCGCCTGACCTGTGTCTGCTTGGGTAAGAAGTAGGAACTGTGTGTCTGGCATGACATCAATGTATTGTTCTTATTTTTGCAAACAGAGACCTTAGCGAACAATGTTTCGTTCACTGTAAGACAAGCTTTTCTCTGCCAAAAGTTAAAGTCTAAAAAAACAGCTGCCTAATGGCATGACTAGTAGGTTAGCAATTGAAAATTATCCTTCAAGAACTGATAGGAAGGCATGAACAATTTGGTCTAAGAGATAATTCAGGTTAAGATTGTAGGACAGAAGCTACCTCATAAAGTCTGGAGAAAATATATTTATGGGAGAATAAGCAACAACATTCAAATGAACAAAGAAACCTTTGGTGGTCTAAGGCAGGAGTGTTGAGCATCAAAGACACTCAAAGAGTTTCTGATAGTCACTGTGTGTAAGCAAGACAGTATTTTTCACTGAAGACCAATCTAACTGGTATTGTATCTCTATATTCACTTCTTTTGATTGCTACTAAACAATAATTAGAGAGCCCAGTAGAGTAACCCATGTAGCTATTTTAGATTTGTGTTTTCATTGGGGGAAAAAAATAAAATATTTTTTTTCATCTCTGGCTCCCCTTCCTTTTTCTCTCCCTTATCTTGGGGGTTTGTACATAAGGATGTTTTAACTTGGATGGCATGTTCCCTTCTTCTCTGATTTGTACCCTAGCACAGAGAAGTCAAAGAGCTGTCCTCCTCACCAAACCAATTGCAGTGATCACCCATGCTTTGTTTGATCATCATTTCTACTCCTGTCCCCTACCAGAACCAAGTGCTTAGGTGGAGTCACATGGGGGATGAACCAACACAGAAATTGGATGTCGACCACGAGGAGAGAGCTATGGACCTAAAGGATTTCTGAAGAAGGACTGAAGCTTTTAGGTTGGTGTAAGGAAAGGTGCTGGACTGATATATTTAATGGAAAAGAAAGAAAGACTGTGGCACAGAAACATCCCCACAGCACAGCTGCCAGAGAAACTAACAGAGGGTGGCAAAAGGCCCTTATTTTTAAGCTGAATGCACCTTTTAATTCCAGAATTTGACCTCAAGTCTGTGTCTTGTCATATGTCACTAAGAAATTTGTTATACCTGAAACATTAATTGTTGGGGTTTTTTTTCTGAATCACTGAAGCATGATTTTATTCTAGTTTCTGTCAGAAAAGATCACATTTGTTGTATATTAAGTTTTGGGAAACTGCCATAATTTTTATTTCATCATGCAAACTCATGTCATAGCTGGACATCTGTTATTGTCCCTGCTGGCCTGAGGGTTATATCACACACTATTAGTTTAAAGAATGTGACTTAAACCCACCTAAAATGGGAAAGGTTAAACTGTGTAATTAATCCACTGCATTGCACGGGTTACACCACACACACACATCCATTTGCTACTCTGAAGTTCTCTCTCTTTTTCTCTCCATCTCTGAAATTGCCATGATGGAGCCCTATTTCATGTAAAAATTTTAGGTCCAACTGCTAGTTTTTCCTTTGCTCACCCCAAGTTTTTTTCATTTCTTTTCCTTTTTATTTTGGTGGGGAGACACCTATAATCTCTAAATGTTTCTTATTTTTCAATACTTTATCCAGGAACTTCTGGCCTTCAAAGCCTTCGCACCATTGCAGCCCAGAAAATGCCAGTGCCTTAAGCTTCTGTGTAAGCACAGAGACGGTTCCTGCGCCAGCTTTTCTTACGCTGCTTCAAAGAGAAGCTCATCTAGTCCCAGTCTGTTCCCCAGCCAGCATGGCTGCAAAAAAGAATTGGGTGACCATTTTTTCAATGAGGTATTTTTATTGAAAAGATATGGATGTTTATAGATTTCTGAAGAGGTAGATGCTTATAGTTACAGCAGCACCAAATAATAGGAGCTTTTATAAAAGCTGAACTACTTTATTCCAGCAGGTGTGTTGTCGTGTCCTAGAAGAAGCTTTTCAACATTTTCTTCCAATTATTTTAGTGCTGCTCAACCATTGACTGAAAATAGAAGCCCGTGTAGATCAAGCAGAAAGGTTAAATAACCCAAAGCCAAATCCCAGCCCCTCTCTCCAGATGTTGCCGGCTGGTCTCCAACATTCTTTCTACTTATTCATTTCTCCTCAAATCCCTCATCAAATCCCTTCCCTTTCAACCTGACTGCAAAACTCCGAGTGGGACAGAGTAGGCAGCGTGCCTTTTGTTTTGCTTGGAAAACCATCACACCGCCACTTTGAAGAAACGGCTGTGTTATGACTGACAGTTTTCAGGTTTCAGTCTTTTCCCCACATTTGTTTGATGGCAGCCTTCAGCGACTGCTGCAGCTGGGGGTGGAGGCTTGCTGCAGCCAGAGCCAGCCTGCGGGAACCCAGCAGGACCTTGGAGCACCCACCTCAGCCAGAGGAGGTGACACCATGGGGTGGTGCACCTCTACACACTGACAGGATCAAGAGCAAGGATCTTTGCATGGGGGAAGAATCACACCTCACCTTTGTGCCCCTAGTTGCTCACGTTGCTTCTGCTCTCAGCTATGGGCTGAGTGGAGTGCCTTCTCTCCCACTTCTGATTTATTGACTGGCTGCTGACATGAAACATATCTGTGGTACCCCTGGTAACCCTCAGGTCTCACGGATCTACCTCATCTACAAGCTGAAAGAGGATCTGGCACTGCTGCATGCCACAGAGCACCAGAGAACTCTCTCTATACTCATCTACAACTCCACTCCAAGTGTAATATCGACTGTTTTATTTGTTGTGGTTTTTTCCTCACATTTCTTTCAATTTTTGTGTGGTTACAGACAGTAAACGAAAACTGCTGTATGCAGAGAGCTCTGTTTTGCTATCAGTTAAACTCACGCAGCTTGGCTGGCTTCTGGAAGGAGCCAGAGGTGGTGGCAGTGATCAGCTTTCTGCTGGAAAATTTTCCTTTCCCCCAGGGAAATGTGCAGGGAAATATGTTGGTATGCAGCCATACGTTCACCATGTAACTCATCACTGCAAGTCAGTGCTTGCTGCCTCTGACTGCTCGCAGTAGCTTACCAAAGTGGTTCAGTGTGGTCCATCAGCCGTCAGAAGACCTGGATATGTTCCTGAAACCACTTAGCCTTTTCGATAGAAATATCAGACCAGTCACCCCTGTCTTTAAGGGGTCTAAGCTCTCCAGATCCTAAACATAAAGGACCTGAAATTCCATTTTGGAGGTGAAGTTCCTTCAAGTTGGAGCAGCAGTGCGATGGGCACAAGCTGCAAATTCAGATATGAAGCTTGAACGCCAGGTTTTTCTCAGGCACTTTATGAGTCCTTGAGGAGTTGTGCTGTAGTTTGGCAGCTGTCGTACTAAAAATGTCCAGCTTCTAGAAATTTTTGGTAGCAATGTAGAATCATAAAATGGTTAGAGTTGGAAAGGACCTTAAAGATCATCACCCCACTGCCATGGGCAGGAACAGTTTCCACTAGACCAGGTTGCCCAAAGACCCACCCAAACTAGTGTTCCCTCTTTTTTTTTTGTGAAGGAAGGCAATGTCTTTCTCTCGATCTTCTCTCTGGTCTTTCTCCTACTCCACTGCAGCAGATGGCAGGATAATACTGCAGCACAGTTACTGTTCAATTTAACTAGTACTGGGGGTAAGGCATTAGCATTGCAGAATAAAAACCTGCCAGTTCCCTCCCTTTCTATGCCTGAGTGTTTCATTAGGGATCCAAAGAGTTAAAGATCCATGAATGAAAACTGTATCTTGTACTGCTTTGGGGGAAAACAACAGACTAGAAGAGCTGTTCGAAGGTGATGGGATATCTCCCTGCCAGTGGAATGGGAGCAGAAGAATGGCTCCAGGGCCCATGTGAAACCCATTGCACTAAGTAGAGATTTTTGTTTCCAGCAAGGGCATTTAATCATGTCTGAAATGCCTGTCTAAAGGGATCTGTAGTCCTGAGATTATTTCTGTAAATTCCTGCAATAATAAAAATGGCTTCTCTCCAGAACTGTAGGCCCCTGTGATATAAATCACAAAACAATATGGAATAGCAGTTAATCTACCAACAAAACTGACCCTTTTTCAAAAGAGGCAACACAGGCCAATTCCTTCTTCATGGAGCCCCAAACACCTTCAGACTTGCCTCTTTGCATCATTGTTCAGCAGGAGTGAGTAAAATATTGTGTCTTACATAGCTCTAAACACTTCCATGCTTTGACACAGAAAAAAAATTAACCCTAGATTTGGCCTTGTATGGTGTATAACAAGTCTGTCTGTGACAGCGCCTAGGTATTATGATGATGTGAATTATTGAATGAGAGGATGATCAAACAATGTAGTTAACGTCAGTATACGAATTTAAGCAAATCTCACAATTTCAGAAGGTCAAAGGAGCATTTCAGTTTGGTTCTCCAAAATATAACCTGACTCCAGACATCAGTCTTGCCCGTTGGATTTAAAAAGTGAGCAGTCTTCTGAACCATCTATGTGGGGCATCTAATCAGACAACAGGACTCCAGATAAAAGCAGGAAGGGTTGAACTCCCACAACTTTTTCCATCATCATTTGATACAAGCTGCCAAGAATGATTTATTTCAAAATGTGTGAAGTTTGCTTTTGGCCTGAGAGATGTTGGTTTTCATAATGTCACCGTGAAAACTGTTGACAGAACTGGCAGAAAGTGATCCACTTATCCCACAAAATTCAGTAAACAGCAGTCCAACACGCAGTCCATGCTGCTCTTGCTTGACATTCAACAAGACTCATTTCTAGGGGTTATGAATACCAGTTAGCCCAGGTGTTGCAGCTATTAACAGTCAGGGTAGTAATCAAACATACAAGACTTATTAAACTATGTATGAAATTTATGCAGACAATATTACGTGTAATTGTGAACAAAATACAAAATATCTCTAGTAGAAATAAAAAAGACTGATAAAGGCATTATGACATTTTACATTGAAACATCATTCTATACAGTAGACTGGTTACACTGGAGCTGAAAGGAGCTGAAACATATTTGTATGTTGATAAATACTGAACACATCTATCAGATGAATTTGTAAGGAGTGATTTTCATTTCTTGCTAGTTCAAAGCTGGCTGATCTCAGGAAACAGAAACTTGTAATTATGATCCCTTCATTTATTTGTTTTATAAGTTTCCCAAAGAAAAGACGAAAAGTCAGTCTGATGAGAGAGCCATCTCAGCACATCACTGGAGCGGCAATATGAGAGCCATCAGGAGTTCGGCACTTGAGCTGAGCCACCATTCACGTTGCATTAAAGCTGTTCCTAAGTAGGTGATAACAGGACTCTCTCAACAACAGGAGGAGCTGTGGTGTATAAGCATGCGATGCAGGTGAAGGTGGGCAAGCGCGCCTTGGCCAGAAGATGCAGAGCAGATGCACACCCACGTTTGGGATGCAGGCAGGGCCTGGGAGCCTGAGGCTGAGAATACTGTTCGGCACACCATTTCTTGGTCCTGAAGAAGCCTAAATGTAATTGACTCCAGATATTTGAAGACAACACTATTCACTGGGCACTCAAATGCATTGTGAAACATACCCACATTCTGCCAGAGCATGTAGGGGATGTAACCCAGAGGTGCTCTCGCAGCACTGGATGGTGCATTAAGCACAGATGGTGTTAGCCTTACATTTCAAAACACTGCCGGAGGTCATAATGCCTTAGAGGGTACACATGAGTTTAGGTCCTCTTGCAGGGAATATCTATGAATTTTACAGTAGGCAATAAAATTAAAATTTATTTAGGATCAAACTTTTTTTCACCTCCTCCAAGGTGTCTACTCTAACCACTACCATGCAGCTAGACACTGCTGGTACCGCATTCCTTTTATTTCAGTCGTGTGGTGGTCCACCTGCAAAAAGGGCAGAGGCCTTTGCCCGACCTAGTCAATATTTTGTGCTTTCTTAGAGATGAGAACTGGTGTCCCGCACCGCCATTCAAATTGGATATACAGGACACAGACCTGACCAGATTTAAGTATGACTGCACTGTAAAGTGGATAGAGAAAATCATAGACTAACTGCACTTCTCTGCATACATGAAGATCTTTATAGAAGCAATAAAAATAACAGTCAGTTCACATCTGTTTGCATATCAGTCTGTCCACACTGTGGCCCAATCTGGTCACAAGCCCTAAATAATATGCCCTGTAAAGAAGGATTTAAATACATCTTCGACATTGTGTCCTCTCATCTCAATTTTAGACTTCACGCAAGCCTCTCACACGTCTCTATTTCAGCTCATCACTTTTGGAAATTGGAAAATGTTATCTCATTTTAGTTTTGCTTAATTAGAAGGTCACTGAAAAATATGTCTAATTGATTCGTACATTTTTCTAATCTACTAAAGGTAACTGAATCCAAATCAATCAAGTTGTTTCCTTCTTTTTTTTTTTTTTTCAAAATGTCATTCTTGCCGTAATAACTAACTCACAAAGCTTATTTTTAGGGAAAAAAACACCCAAACCCAATTTTTATGATGTCAAATGCTTTTGATGTTAGGCTCTGATTAATTCTAAAGCAAGGTCCAAAGATTGCTAGATTCTGTCTGATTTGTCTGAATCTTTACCTGTGTGTTTGCTGTTTAACACTGAACCTTGGAAAGTTAGCAGGTATTTAATCCCAAAATAGTAAACCACTCCATCTGCTCAACAGTCTACTCATTTCAACCTGGCAGTGGTTTTGCCAGGAGAGGATGCCGATGCTCCATACACACTGGAAACTAATTGAAGTTTTACCTAGATTAGATGTTTGCATGCAGTGCACCGCAATAATAAAAGCAACAGGGAAGGGTAATAGGTCTCAGATTTCCTGCTTGTTGGAGCCTGAGTTACAGCGGTGGTTAGAGGCAGGCATTATGGTATGTCTCTCAAATATCAGGGCTTGTATGACTACTCAAACTGCCACGCTGATAGGAGCCGTGTCCTGTTCTGTGGTCTGGAAGGTATTAAAGAAATAAAAGCAGATATGAAGACTTTCTTCAACATATGGCATCATTTTTTCTGCAAACCACATTCCAGGGTAGGTGCTGTCAATGTGCAAAGCATTTATGTACCTCTTCTTGCCACCAGCTCATCTGTCTTTTAACCCCATGGGGCATTAAATGAAAATTCCCTGTTACGGAAAGGTTAAGGGTGAGCTTTTGTAGTATAAAAGGCAGGAAATTCAGAGTTAAGAGTCTATTGTAACTTCGGAATAAGTTCTTTCGTTATGACCCAAGGGCAACCAGGTATCTAAGCACAAGCTTACTTTTAATCTTAAAGCTAGGTGCCTTGCTTAAACACACTGGTGAAACAGGGGCCATGTGATCATCTGGATCAATTAGTGCCTTTGTAAAAGCACCATGGAAATACTTATCCTGAAATATGTTTCACAGGGACTTGCTAAAAACAAATTATGAGAGTTTGTTGCTATTGACCATAGGTTATAAAAGTCTACTGGATGTTGCTAACTCGTATCTGATGATATCCATAGTTGCTGTCACCTTTTGGACAACTGCTAAGACATAGTCTCATGAATGTGAGTGACAAAGAAACCCTAGTGACTGGAAAGTGAGTGGAAAAATTGAATTTCGTTTGAGAGGTGAGATTTGGGGTTCAGAGGCTTGTGGTTGGAAGTGGTCACATTTTATTGCAAGAATATAACAAGTAACTGTGAACAACACCTCTTAACATTGGCACAAATACAGTCTAGACCTGAAAGAGAAGAAAAAACTGTAAGAAAGCTATAAGTTATCTCCACAATGATAATGAAAATAAATATGATTTCCAAACAGAAAAATTACCTATAGCGCCCTGGAATAATTTATACGTCATCTTCACTGATATAATACGTCACAGAAGAATTCTTATAATTTCACAGAAACAAAATATTTTGTTTCACTAAAAGTTGGACATAATTATCGTAAATGTTAAAAGCTTTCAAATTTTTTTTTGTTTTAAAGGGAAAATTCTACTTTCATATTCCCCCCTTCTACCCCTTTTATGAAGTGGGAAAAGCTAGAGAAAAGTACAATTATTATTTCTTCCTCAGCACAGTCTGTCAATATTCTGGGCATCATAGCTTATATGGTGCTTTAGGAGTTGACATTGATGGGATATGTCAGGTATTTCTTGGGTGAAATCCAGATTATTAACCAGAAATGTGCACAAGTGCCTATTTCACTCAGCAGAGAAGAAAAACGTCAACAAGAAAACACTTTCTTTGTCCAAATATCTAACTTTTCTCTAGCAAACTATTGGGTCCATTTAGGTCTCAGATTCTGGTTTCTCCTGGACCTATTCAGCATTGGGAGTTTGGTGTATTCCTGTCTCTTGTTTCTTGCAGCAACGCCAGCACATGCTGCTCCAAACAGCACACCCCTTTGCTCCCCAGGGAAAGCACCTACTCTCACATATTTAGCTTCTTTCCAGACATCAGTGGGAACCTGGACCAAGGACAGTAGCTGCCATTTTCTCTAGTGATCCTTCTCTATGAAAGGAGAATATTTGAATCTTCCATTGTTGTGGGTTTTGGTTTTTGAACATATCAAGGTGATTGAATTAAATCTGTCATTGCACCAATGAAAACCCACTTGAAGAGAGTCACTGTAATCTTTCACTATAATAAACTGCAAAAATTTTTTTTCTTTACACTCTAACACTTATTTCACTCCATCCTTACTAGTGTGGACTTGTGAAAGTTAAAAATGTTCCCCCACAAAAAATAATGGAATTAAAAATGTAAAATGATTTATTTTTTTTTAGAAGATCTATAAAGAAAAGAAATAAGTTTTCAATTTTTTTGAAAAAAAACTTCTTAATTTTCTGGAAAATGTGTCATTTTTAAGTGTTGTTATTTTAGAATTATAATTTTTTTATATTGTTTCAATGCATGTTAATTGCAGTGACAGTTAATACGTTCTGCTACTTCTGACATGTATTTTACATAAATAGTTGAAATACTATAATATTATGTTTTAAACCCAGTGATCTGAAAACAAAATATTTTTTTACCTTACCACATTTAAAATGTAAGTTAATAAAATATAAAAAAGATACCACAGGGAAAGCCTGGATGCAAGTAAATAAATACACGTTTTTAAAGAATAGTCTCTTCTGGAGCTCACTTCTTCAAAAAATTCTTGGAAGCTGTTATTGTTTGCCCAAATCTGTACGTGGACTAGCTTTTCAGGTAGACAGCAATTTTGAAGTATGCTTATACTTCGGGTGGATCAAGTCTTCAGAGAAAAGACTAAGCAAACCTGTGACCATTAAGCTGTCAAAATAAATATCCCTTTAAGGCGAGATTTTCTAATTTAGATGTACTCTTCTCCACATGCAATTACTTTTTATTGATTTTTTTTTCGCAGATAGAAAGTACAGTTCCCTATGCGGGCAGGTTCCAAAGAGGACTGAGAAGGAAAAAGATTGTTTGAACAAGCCTGAAAGATTGGTTTTAGTTGAATTTTTTGCATTTGACACCTCTGCTGGGTAAGTCCTTGATACTACACTATATGCTTTGTCTGTGAGCATGCAGTGTGCATGCTTGCGTGTTATGTATGCTGATACAAAGACTTCTCAGAGCATATACCATCTTGGAAAAACAACTAGAGGCTTCCTCCCCTAAAAAACACATATCATTGAGTTTTATGACTTGGTCATTATAACTCAAGGTTTTCAAAGGAGAGTCAATACAAAGATAACATAAAAACACCTTTTTCATTTGCATTGGTGTTTGCCCCATTTGTGAAACACAAAAAAAATAAACTACTGTTTTCTCTGGTAAGAGAGCCTATGAAATAAGAAAAGAAAGTTGCTCCGCTAGCAGACCATTAGCAGACTCTATGTCTCATTGTCCATTGAAGAGGTAACTATCATTGCCAGGTGTCAAGTAACACGAGATCCTGCTCTGGTGAAGGAAGTTGTGTAAAATTCACCATGGGCAAAACTGAAGTGATGCAGATCTGTGCATAGAAGGTCTTTAAAAGGTCAAGCTGGAATGCCACTCTTGGCTTCTTTTGAAGATAGACTTCCCAACCAACTTGCTGACTAGGGCAACCCGGATGGCCAAATATCACCAACAGATAAAATACCCTTCACTTTCAAGTCAGTGATGAACTGTCTCTCCTGTGTAACGACCGAGTTGTAGTAACACCTTGGCTACTTCATGTTGAATTACTATATTTCATTATATTTGCGGCAGACCACCAAGGCAAAGCCACGGCTTCAGCTAGTGCAAAATGTGGTTGCCTGCCTCTTCTCTGTTCTATGCTGGAGTACTCCTGTGCTCAAGTTGCACTGTTAGCTTAAAGCCTTGGCTCTGATCTCCAACATATTTAGTGGATAGAGTCTATCAGAGGTTATAACTCAATCAGTGGAAAACTAAGACCCTTACAATCTCTGAAACAATGAGATGACAGAGATAGTTGAGAAGTGCAGAAAGGTGTTTTAGCTGATGTGATGCTGTTGTGGAGTGCTGTCCCCAAGTAAGCCAGTGCCTGATCATCATTACAAAGCAGTGCAAAGTATTCCCAGCTGACTATGCTTTCCCAGCTGTAAATAGAGCAGTGTTCCCAGCATCCACTGTCCTCTATTTACTCATCTTCACCACAGAAGAAGTCTCTTAAACAAAACTCCATGTGACCACAGAGGCTGTGTGGAACATAAACCTTTGCTATTTAAAAGGGTTTTCTGACAGACTGTGGAGTCTGTGGAGTCTCTGGGAACACTAATCTGAGCACTGAGTTTAAATGTAAAAAGACACACAGACTATTTCAGTTGGAAAGGGTCTACAACGATAACTTGGTCTAACTGCCTGAAAAGGGTATGCTAAGCAGAAGACCTGTATTCTGAGGATGCATGGACAATTTAAAGGCCAAGGGGGTAGCACTAAGACTTGGTGTTCTGTCCATGGGCTTAAACAATCCAGCATCTTTTAGTTGTATAATGGGTAGTAGACATCATCACTTTGTTGTTCAGAGATTCTTCAGTTAAAATGCAAGTTTTGTCCCTCATAAAAAAAAAAATAATCACATTTAGTTTAATGGGAAAGTGAACTGAAATATGAAACATTTAAATATGTCACGGTATGCCTTTCATGATCTCTAACACTAATAACAGTGTTGGTTAATAATTTGGAGAACAACAAATGGACATGTCTCTTGATTACTGCCACCTGAGTGTAAACTAAGTTGCAGTTTAACACTGAGAATTCAATTTATCATTTCAGCAGGCCTGCAATGGAACCTTGATGTGGATACCAAGACAAGAAAAATCCAGCTGACTTTTTTAGTATGTTTAAAAGCTTATCTTCATTAAGTGACCTCAGCAGGTTTCAGATAGATCTCTTTCATGAAGTGTAAACTATGACCTTTGTAATTAGCTTTTAATAGCCTTCTGATAAAAGGAATGTGGAAATCTCAAATGCAGAAGGGGTTAGAAAGGTTACTTCCTAAAGAACAAGATCTATATTTCTTGATGTTGTGGAAAGCTCCACTGTTGCATGGTTGATAACAGAGTACAGAAAAAGGAACTTATCTTTCCACTTTCTTTCCTGCTAAATTGAGGGTTCAAGTCTGTATTAAAAAGAAATCTGACTCTGATGAAGTAGAGCAATTGTCTGGCGCACACTTCACAGGACTAAGTCATCAGCAAACACAAGGCTTTCTTCATTGACCTTGATATTCAGCAGGGCACAACAAACCTATTAGAAAGTCTGTAGACTGCTGAGCAGAGTAACACATTTATACCAGTATTCATACTCTCAGATGCCATGAAGCTCTGGGAGCCAGAAGGTCCTTTCCAACACAAACCATTCTATGATTCTATGATTAGTGTAAAATGCTATTTTTATGTGAATTAATTGATTTCACTTTTTTTGTGAGGTAATACACTGCACAATTGAATTTTGTTGTTCGTTCTTCTTTAACATAGTGCTTGCTTGATATGATTTTCAATGTTTCATTGTCAAAATTATTTTCCAAGAAGGCATTGCTTTTCATGGCATTCCTTGTGTTGGACCAAGCAGGGGAACTTGTTCAAGAGACACTGCCTCGTGTGCTGAAAAAGTGTGGGATTGATGACTATTATACAGCAGTGCCTGCAAGATGGACCAGGTCTGGAGCAGCAGTAGTAGTGTCATCCAGAGTGTCCTTGGAGGTCTGAGGAACCTCCATGTGATGTGACCCAGAATACAACGTGGAACCAGGAGTGTTGCCCTGACAGTTAAGACAGGTAGAGATATTAAAGCATACAGACAGTGGTTTGCAGGGGATTGATTAAAAGAGGCATAATTTTTAATTTTTCATGGAGGCGTCTCAGTGACGCAGCCTGTTCTTCTCAGCAGTCCTCTTCATTCAAAATCTAGGTTTTGGTGGGCAGACGTTTTCTCTCACTTAAGGTCAGTACCTTCCAGTGTTCTCCTTGCACGCAAAAATGCGAGCTTCAACACAAAATGAGTCTTTAGATGAAATGACTGTTCCTCCATTCTTTTGTTTCTATGGCATGTTTGTATGTGCTTAGCAGTGAGAGAGGACGGTAACAGCTATGGCAGAAACTGTATATATTGATGTGTAGGACCCACCAGATTCCATGAACAGTCATTTGTTACCTATTTTAAATGAGGAGAGGAAGGATTTACTGCAGCAGTTTAACCTGGTACGGATTTTTTAATAAGATAGCAAAATTGGTGCTCTATGTGGCTTAAGCAGAATCCTCCTGCCATCAGCAATCATCCCATCTATAAGCTATTATTTTTTAAAATATATGGAAGTCATTTACTATATGAAAGGTTGTATATGATGTTGTAGTGAACACAAGGAATTTATTATAATGCTGCAACTGAATGAGGAAAGTTCTGATGTTGCTTCAGGGACTGAGTCTATTTATTTAAAAAAGAAAAAAGAACCCTACATAACAATATGTCACTTCAGACGTCCATCACTCCCTGTTCCATTTATTGTACTCCCACAGGCATGGGCTGAACTAGATGAGCTCGCAGGTATTTTCTTTTGCACATGTTTCTGCAATGTAAGAGCGAGGAATTCACCAGGGGCTGACAGCATTTTAGCCTCTGCCCACTTTCCTCTCATTTAGACTGGGAGTATGTGCAGTCCCAGTTTAGCATATACCAGCCACATGTTCCCACAAATATCTAAAGTGAGAAATTGTGCGTGATTTGTTGTTCATTATGCATATTTTCAGTACAGTAAATAACATATTGACTTCGGGGCTTTAAAAATATGATTATAAGTTTGGATGTTCAATAGTGGTATCTTCCAGGTAGTTTGGATAGAGACTGGCTCAAATCACCCCCTAAGGATATTTTGTTTTGAAAATGTTTATACTCTGCTGCTGAATACTAATGCTAAAATATATCTCTTTTTTGAGATTATTTCTCACTTTTTTCAGGAATGTGTGGTTGTTAAAGATTAAGGTTGTCAATTTTTCCTTCTGTATATGGATAGCATTAATATTAGGTGCTTAGCACAAACATCGTGCTCATTTTTTTCTGAATATTTAGAGGAATAAATGGTTCTCTCTGTATTAATGCACCTCTGCTAAGTGATAGGAAAAGTATCCTTGTCAGAAGAAATTCCAGTACTATTATTCTGCTTTTGTGTCCATTTATTCAGTAGGTACAAATAGCTAATGATCCATACAGCTAAATAATATGCAACTACAGTGAAATATTTATCAACATTTATGGGTTTAAAATGTGCCAGGACCTATGATTGGCACAAAAATCTCCTTTCTGGCCTTATGACCTGTGATTCAGCAACTGGAGTTCTTAAAGTCAACAGCCTTTTAGTCCTTGGCGGCTCTGATAATGTATCGCTTTATTATACCACACGTGAGATCAACACAGAAGATCACAGTAATGCTGAGAGGCAGGTCTGAAACCTTGCTCAGTGTTCTGCTAACAAAACTACTAGCCTTGCTGTCTGGGAGACTTATTTTTACATGAAAAGTCTATAAGTTCACTCTTAGAGTCCATCAGTCTCAGTAAGTGATAATTTTTGCCAGTTTATTCCATTTGTGATGATAGAAGCCATCTGTCTCTCTCTGCTTTGCACGTCCTCAAATGAGTTCTTACATGCTAAGGAAACGTTTCCCCTTCTACCCTTAACGTGCAGTTGCCATTTTGATAGAAACTATAACACTTTCCCTTAAGAGTTCCTTTTGAACTCCACTATTTAGAAAATATCTGCTTTAATCGGCTGCTTATTTATAGCTAGAAGCATGATTGAAATGTTTCATATTTCTCCAAGCTGTAAGTATTAAATAATTGATAGCTGAGAACAGATTCCTAAGCTGCAATTTAATCACTAGCATCTCAAGCTGCCATTTGTATTGGTCAAATTGCTGAAGCACAGCTTTTTATTTAATCAGGCCATAATACATTATTTCCAGAACAATTGCGATCTTTCTCCTCCTCATGAGACCCTTATCCCAGAGGCTTGCCTGGTTAATGGCTGAGATGTGGTACACATGAGAAAAATCTGCCACGGGTTGACCTCTGGAAAGGAGGAAAGCATTTATATTTTGTTGGCTTTCCTGTTTAGGATTCATTGCCTGACTTTGGCCTCTCGTTGACGAGAGCCCCTCTTTGTGCTCTGTGAGCTGCTTCCCATCCTTCTGCAGCTCAGACCTGGCACATCCCATAAGGGTGGAGTGCTCTGAGCTGTAACAATATGAGGTTGCTGGCGCTCTGCGGGTCACTGTTTTCTTTGGAGGCAGATGGTTATTGTAGTGTCCAATATAGCAATGGAGTCCCTCCACTGAACAGCACGACCCTGGCTGCTGGGACTTCCAAAATACTGTCCAAAATGTTTTTTGTTGTTGCTGATACTGCAGAAAGACACAAGGTGTGTTGCTGAGGAAATACAATGAAATAACAGCCTGACAGATATCAGAGGTAACACACCTCAGAAGTTTCAGACCTCAAAACAAGCAAATTTTGGACACTTAATCTGAGACACTTCGTTTATGTTTTGTCTGATTTATTCCAATGCCTCAAAGGTTTTCTTGAGAGATTTCTGATACTTATTACATCAAAATTTAATAAAAACAGTCCTTATATGTTTCTACCTAGAATCCGAAATTTCTAAGAAACGCAAATGTGGAAATAACTTTTTAAAGCAATTTGCTTTTGTTTTGTGCATTTAATTTGTTTTGTTTCAAGTGCAAGAGCTTCAGCCTTTGGATGAAAAATGTGCCTTAGTTGCGTGTCTAAGAAAAAAGTCAGCCATTCTTGTATATCTTACATATAAAAGGGAGTAATTCATATGTAGAAAATTGGAACAATCTATATTTGTATTGGGTTGGAACAACCTACAGTTGCAACACTAGAATAACCTAATTGCAATGAGCTGTGGAAATAAGGGAAACACATCCAGCAGTGTCCTTGAAAACCCTTGCCAGGGAGTTTCAGGTATTCAGTATGTGTTGTAAATTAACCAGTGTACAAGTGGGCCCCTTAATTTGCTGATAAGAAAGTGGGTGTTGCAGAGAATTCACTCTTGAGAGCTGTAGGAGAAGCTTTTGCTTCTAAGAATGATGTGTATCCTATTCCTGCTGACACTGGGAAACACCAACGAGGTATGAAATAGAAGATCTTGTCAGGAATCCCTGTGCGCTCACAGAGCTGTAACAATAGTATGATGCCAGTATGGATATTAATCTGAAACATCACAACAAGTTAATAATACGAGGCCATGAGCCTGAGATACACCGAATTAATTTAAATTTGATCTCCACGGAATATGACACCCTTGTGTTTTCATCTGTTAAACTCAGGTGTCTTTAGGATCAGCACAAAGTCTTTCAAAGCATATGCTTCGTGTCTGCTAAATAAGGTCGGCAGTTGATACATCATATGAATCCTTGCTCAGATGTGCATGTGCCAAGGTTACCTTAGTAAGCTTGAGCATTAATCATTTACCTAATTTGAATAATATAGACACACATGTATAAATATTCCCCTGTATTTTGTCTTTGACAGAAAAAAGAAAAAAAAAGAAGAAGAAAAAAAAGAGTCCAGCATTCCCAATTTTCCTACAACTGTCTGGATGCAACACAGGAACATGTGGAACGGATTACCCTGGTCTGGGTAGCTGCAGGGCATGAATGACTCTTAAAAGGAGAGGATTTATTGGACCATGTTGTCTCTAGTTTGGCAGCAATGCTGACTGTAATCTGTAAATGCTCCTCGTGACTGGGAGAAATTTGAAAAGCTATGCACCCACTCTGAAAAAACGGTCTTGTGGTGGGGAAAATGCTTATTTTGGTGTGTTGAATTCTGTCTGAACAATATTCCTAAATAGAACAACTGGAAAAGGCAAAGGCTTTCTCCGCCAGAGGGAAAAAAGAATCAATTAAACATAGTGTAGATCATCAGCCGCTGCTTGCTAATTTTAGCCTGTCCTGATAAGGCTGTATCAATCACACATCTTTATGATTAACTGCCTTTTTGGTTCCACATACCTTATTTATTGCAAAAAATCACGACCATCTGTGTATCTAATCCTCCTGGGGGTGGAAAGGTAGAAAGCCACTTCTCATGGCTGGCTAATGCTGAAACGTGGATGTCAGAAATGTAGATGACTTCTCTTGTCTTACTCAGGTGGCTTCCATACGCTTCCGTACACTTTCCAGAGGTGGATGCAGTGCCTAGCTGTTGTTATGCATAGACTTTGTCTAGTTATCCTTTATCTGCTGCAGCAGGAGTTCACTTGGTGTCTGCATTTATTCACACTCTTCTTTGGAATATGACTGGTCGCCATTGTAGAGGAAAGTTTAGAGCAGTGGTTAGCGAGCAGAAGGAATTATGAGGTGAATGAGGAAAAGGGCTGCTCCCTTTCTCATTCATCTCCAGAATGTGGTTGGAGGTAGGTACATCTACTAACCTTCATCTGTGTAATGTGAATGGGAAGGAGCAAAGTTATTTTCTTTCTCTTCAGAAGACCAGCAGCCTTCCAACTCATGCCAGATCAGACCAACCCTTACTGTAAAGCAAGGAATTTTCTTTTCCCTGAAGCTCAAAACAAGCAGCAATTAAAGGGTAGGTTTGACTGAGCCCTCCAGTCTCCTGACATCCCATGCTAACCCCTTCCAGCCACACTCAGGCCTGTGTTTTGGCAGTAGGACAGAGGGATGCTGTTGTATCAGCAGGTGCTGCTGCTGCTGGGAAAACAAACAACATCCCACTGCGGACTGCAGATGTTTGCTTCCCCCACCTCCCCCGGGTATCCTACTTTCAACATGCTGGGACAGACCGCAGTTTTCTGCCAATACTTTGTCAGATGCTTCAGCATCCTTGGGACGGGAACATACTGCTGACATGCAAGATGATGTGTTATTTATAAGCTTGCCTTTGTCCCATTAATCTAAAAATACTTAGATACTGTGACAGAGGTTTGCATGGTTTGCCAACACACTTGGCTGAAACTAAAAGTATCTGCTGGAGAGAACTGAGAACAGAGCCCTGGGAAGGTCTTTTCCACTGGGTTCGATTAGTTGAATCCCATAAAATATTTTATTCTAACACTGTTACCGGAATCCAGTATTTGAATTCTAAAAAAGCCTTTGATATTGGGGTTAGTTTGTGGCATTCTGCTTCTGCCCATTGTTAGCCAAATGTATTATTGCACTGCCTGGGAGCAGCCTGGGAGGAAAATTTCTACCTGCAAGAGAGAATTTCCCTTTCACAATCACTTCACTCTCAAGAAGGGCTACGCTGTGGGAGATTGCTCTGTTGCATCTCATGTATTACTCAGCACCTGCTCCATTGCAGACCCTGGTTTTGACGTCTAAGAGAAGTCCCAGGCAAAAATAGGAGGGTCTGGGAAATACTGGGAGGGAGAGGCACCTGGATCCATCCTGAATGCAACAGCCCTTACTGCACCTTTTTGTACTGCACAGCACCACCTGCCCATGTTTTTGCTCAGGATTTTCTAGGTGTACATAGAAAAGTTTACCTAATGACTGAAGTGGTGCATTAAGTGACTGTGAGTTTATTCAAAATGCTTCAGAGTTACTGAGTATGTGTTGTGCTATGAATCTCTACATATGTCGTTGCCATTTGTCAGAACTATTGCCAGATGTCCAGAAAGCTCTGTTGGATGGCCAAGTACAAGGGAAGGGGAGAACGGAGGAGTGGGATCTGTTCATTCCTTGATTCCCAGAGTGCTGGCTGTCATGGGAGATTGCAAAATACAAAGAGAAAGGAATGTTGTGTCCTTTTGCACTGTTAAGATTTTTACGGTACCCAAACCACTTTGCATCATCCTCTTACAGACCTTATCAGGTTTGAAAAGATATTTCCTGGAAATCCTACTAAACCAATGTTTTTAACAGAACAGAGCTGATAGCAGCAGTATTTTAAAACAAGCAAAACTTGAGGCCTCAGCCCAGTGGCCTTGCCACTGCCACAAGAACACTGCTTTGATAAAATAATGGATGCCATATGTTGTTTCTTAGAAATGTCACGCAGTTTGAGTAGGAGAATCATTTTCTAATCCAAGAAAGCTCATGGGGAACAGGAAAGTCAACAAAAAGCTCCTTAAGAAAACAGTATCAGCTCCTTACAACTAAGCCCTGCACTTATTTTGCATTGTATTGAAAAATACTTGCAAAAGACATTATCTAGTGACCAAACTGTAAC
The DNA here is from genome assembly GCA_013398915.1 of Dromas ardeola. Classification (NCBI taxonomy): domain Eukaryota; kingdom Metazoa; phylum Chordata; class Aves; order Charadriiformes; family Dromadidae; genus Dromas; species Dromas ardeola. The sequence goes on along the minus strand of VYZM01008647.1, from coordinate 238,215 downwards.
TTCCCGAGTCGAGATCCTGACTGCATAAAATCTCTACCCTTTTCTGCCTTTTATATGCCATTTCTGCAAAGTATATGGATTAACATATTATATAGGTCTTTACAACAGTTACTGGGTTTGCAAATGATTAGAGTACAGCTGCAGCATTGATTTAAGCTGACAATTATTACTTTCAATGTTCGGTTGAAAAATATGACCTGGGTATAGAAGCCAAAATGCTCTGTTTTTCTCATGAAGTGCTTTTCAGTTAAAAACATTTTATGAAAAGAAAAAGATCAGTGGTATGGAGCCACTAGATCATATGATTATGGCCATTTTGAACTGACATTTTTGGCTATTCTTAACGTCAATGTGATCAGTGCTATCTAAACACTAGAGAATAGAGCAAGCTTAGATATTAGAATAAAATTCAGCAAATGAAAAATTATTGTTTTTTTCCTAAAATCTATAAAACTTTTCTAAGCTCTTCAGAACGAAATCAGCCTTTAGATGTAATTTTTTTTCCCCACAAAACTCCTTATGCTTCCTCATTTTCAAACTCTGTCTCTTTTTTTGAACTCTATTCAAGCTATCTTGCGTCTCCCTCCTACACCATATGCTCACCTTAGAGAGTGGGGATATCTTTTGGTCTTTTTACATATCCATGGGTGTTCTTTGTTGTAGATAGCAAGGCTTGAAAACACTCCAAAGACAAAATAAAGTGCTTAGCTTTGGATGGTTGGGGAACTTCTTGTTCAGATAACGATGCCCCTGCTCATTTAGGAGAGGTAGTGAAAAATTGCCAAAAGCCCTCTTCAGCTGAACAGATACTGATTTTGACTGGGATTTCTCAGAAATCAGGAGCTAAATTATAGGTAAATGAGATTATCCTTCAGGATGGGGAAGGCAGTGGGGATAAAGAAAGTGATACCACCAGATACTGCAGGACTTTCTTTCATGGCTTTTTTTTCTTTAGTTAGAGCATTTATTGCTTAAGGTCTTGTGTGTGTACATGTGTGTTTCTGTGCTAATATTTATGATGAGAATGGGAATGTGTATCTCTGGAGCTAAACACAGAAAACTGCAAACTTACAGACAAGAAGAAAGATTTTTCAACTCATTTAGTAAAGGTTAACAGGCAATACTTGCCCAGTTCCCTAATCACATAACTTGCCCCCCCCAAAAAAAATCGTATGCAAGAGGGTATAGAATGAGTTGTAGAGAAATACGGCTCATTTTTTAAACTAGGATGCAACAAATGTCATATTGAGGCCTTGGTTTGGCTTGATTTTCACACATTAGTTTGCCCATTATGTATATATATAGGAACATATGGGAGAGTTACTGCTTGGGGCAGATGGGTCGTGTTCCTCTGGGACGCTGCACATGCAGAGTGTACTCTTTCAGATCACCTAAGACTGCAGCAGAAAACATGGATGCGTTTGAAAAGGTTTGTCTCCTCTAGTGCATTTGCCTGAGTGATTCTGTTATGTATGAGATTATACATGATTCGCCGAGCCCCCAGGAGTCCCAGGCCTTGGAGAAAGTAACGGGGCAAGAGGAAGACTTTCCCTGGGTTGAGGAGGATCAAGTGAGGGACCAGTTAGGCCAATTAGATATTCACAAGTCTATGGGCCCTGATGGGATGCACCCGAGAGTGCTGAGGGAGCTGGCGGAAGTCATTGCTGGGCCGCTCTCCACCATCTTTGAAAGGTCCTGGAGAACAGGCGAGGTGCCTGAAGATTGGAGGAAAGCCAATGTCACTCCAGTCTTCAAAAAGGGCAAGAAGGAGGACCCGGGGAACTACAGGCCGGTCAGCCTCACTTCCATCCCTGGAAAGATGATGGAACAGCTTGTTCTGGGCG
>VYZM01008647.1:186249-235607 GCA_013398915.1 Dromas ardeola | reverse complement strand
TCCCCAGCTCAAGAAGGACAGGGAACTGCTGGAGAGGGTGCAGCACAGGGCTACTAAGATGATTAGGGGACTGGAACACCTCTCTTATGAGGAAAGGCTGAGGGAATTGGGTCTGTTTAGTCTGGAAAAGAGACGGCTGAGGGGTGACCTAATTAATGTGTACAAATACTTAAAGGGTGGGTGTCAGGAGGATGGGGCCGGGCTCTTTTCAATGGTGCCCGGCAACAGGACAAGAGGTAATGGGTACAAACTTGAGCATAGGAAGTTCCATCTCAACATGAGGAGGAACTTCTTTACTTTGAGGGTGGCAGAGCACTGGAACAAGCTGCCCAGAGAGGTGGTTGAGTCTCCATCTCTGGAGACATTCAAAACCCGCCTGGACGCGTTCCTGTGTAACCTGCTCTAGGGTGGCCCTGCTCTGGCAGGGGGGTTGGACTAGATGATCTCCAGAGGTCCCTTCCAACCCTATGATTCTATGATTCTATGATATCTTCATGCTGTCTGTAATGGGGCCATTCTTATTTGATAGTCTTGATAACAAATGGCATATGCATATGCATTTTTAATATAGACCTAGTGTGGAGGAGGCATTTTGTTTTCACTCCAGCTGGGGTTGCCTCTCTACAGATCTTTCTGAACTGTGTTTTGAAGACTATAGTTCTGAAGTAATTACTGTTTTCATACTAAAGACAAAGCACATACATTTACAGTTAGAAACTTAGCGTATTTGTTTTCTCCTTATGTGTCAGGAAAACTTATAAATAGTTGGTAAGAAGTGAGTTATAATAGTAAGAAAGGCTAATTTTTTTTTCCAGTTGTGTTTCTTAATGGGGCGGAAAAGATGGAAAAATATGTGGTAACTTAGTTCACAAGACAGTTAAGAAGAATCAGGAGGTGCATATGAGAATAAAGCAATGTTAACTATTATTTTAGGAATAGACAATGTCAGAGGAGTGTTGCACATAACTGACTCTACAGGAGCAGCTTTTTATAGCTTATATTAAATTTGTCTATGACACAGAATTTAATGATTCTAATGTTTAAAAGTTTCCCATTGTGTGAGATTTCTATTTCCTCTAAGTGGTTGGCACCTTATATTTCTCTCCATATGAAAATGCAGCATCTCCCCTTTACATTGTCCTACATGCCTGTTACTGCATTTTTTCCATTCTAATTTAGAGGAAAAAGTCTTAATGCCTGAATCACAACCAGGTGAAATTTGCTTGATTTATGTCCCATTCATGTGCTATCCAGGTGAGTTCCTTGACAGGATCATAGCAGTTGTTACAAATGGTAGAAGAGTCTAAGGTTAAGCCTCTCAGACCATGTGTGGGTATTTGAATAAATGTTTTCACTCCAAATATGTTAAAAAGCCATAAACTCTCATATAAATTAGAGACAACTTCTGCATGTTCTAGCTCCAGGGGAAAAAAAAAATTGTCTTTATTCACATTTACATGGTTTGAGGCATTACTCTTGAAAAGCCTGCTCTGAAATAGTTGGTGCAAGACGGAAGGAAGCATATTGTATTTCACTGCTGAATGGTCACTGGTTAATGGTTTGCTGCTGCTTCTGCCCTGCTAGTTTGCTTATTAAGCCTCGTGACAAGTTTCTGACAGGGTTTTTGCTAATTGGACTTTAGAAAACATTCAAGACAGCTTTTATGAGACAGCTGTGAGCTTTGCATTCCACCAGTTTCTAACCACGTATGCATTTTAGAGACTATAGGCAACAAAAGAAAACAGCCAGGATTATATGAAAATTCAGGCTGGAAGGGATCTGAGGAAGTTTATCAATCTAAGTAATGCCACTAAAAAGTTATAGTAAGAAGAAAATGCTAAAAAGCTAAGGGCAACATGTTAGCAGATAAATGGTTTAATGGTTGCTTCACTGAAAAAAATATTTGTTTCTTAACTGATTTATAAATTGATTTGAAAATAATTTTGGCTGTTGACCTCCAGTGGAATTTGAATGCCAGCTGGTTTGTCCAGATTTGTAGAGGGTCACAGGATAACAGAAGTAGGAAAGGATCCCAGCAGGCCTCCAGCTGAACCTGGATGCAACGTGCTAGATGTGGTCAAAAATACTGAGTAGAGGGGAATAATCCTGTCACTAAAATCATTTGTAGGTTCAGGATCTTCATCTGGAGATTGGTTTGTTTTTAATATTTATTAAAGCAGTTTTGTGTCTACTCTGAATTCCAGTGTTTGAACAATCAGTCATGTCTTCTACATGTTGATGTTCTTATTAAATATGTACAAATGGCACTTCTGAATAGTGGAAGCCACACTGTGTGATTTCTTTGGCTGAAATTGGTTTAAAAAGATCTAATTATTAGTGTTTCATGAAAGTATCTTTTTTTAAGGAATCAAAAGTTATATTGCTTCTTTTTGTACTTGCTCCGTTCAGTGATTAGCTAGACAAAAATGTCTACTGCCTGTGTATGACAGTTATTACATAAGAATTTGAAGATATTCTGCAGAATTCATTTGTAAGGTCAATTTTACTTCATTTAGTTTTAGAGACTTACTCTAGTTACATTTAAACAAACTCAAAAGACAAATATTTTAAGTATCTTAATGGATTTCTAAGTAATTATATCTTAATTGGAATTTTATTTCTGTCAGTAGAAGAAAGCTGTAATATGAGAGTTCATTTTCTATCAAAAGTATTAATTTATAACACATAATACCATTTGAAGACATTATCTTTTTGTTTGATTCCTTCTTATTACACATTACTTCCACTAGGAAAGTGAGCAGTCGGGCATGAACTAGCGTAGATAAAATAAGAACTGATATGTACTCCAGTTGAAAGTCATATGCTGTTGAACCATGGTTGCTTTAAAGTTTGGAAATTTCTATTAGCTTACATGTTAAAAAAAAACCAAAACAACAAAAACCAAAAACCAAAAAAAAAAAATTAAAAATAAAATATTGTAGTGTTCATGAAAGCTGCTGGACTGACAGTTCTGACAAATAAAATCTTGCTTTTGTCATAGGGCAAATGGTTATCACATGCAAAACAACGGTATAAACTTATACACGTCATCTGCTAATGTGCTTCAAACCTCACCCTAAGGAGGAAGAAATAGTTATGTTTACATGCCATCCTGTCCACATCGTACACTGAAAAAAAAGAGCTAACTTTGCTGGGATTTTTCATAATCCACTAAGAGAGAGTCCATTAACTAGGAATGAGTGAACAATTGACATTTTGTTTCAGTGGCTAAAAGAAGACAAATGTTTGGATGTAATAGAAATAAAACCATTTAAGTTGTTTTCATCATGAGGATTTTTTTTAACCTCAGAAAAATAAAAACGTTCTCTCTTGAAACTGGTAATAAATGACAGAGGAATGAAGATCCACATTCATAAGGTCTATCACTTCTGCAGTAGTTTTACGATTAGCCAATTCAGCTATTGAAAGGCATACATTCAGATTTTCCTCTGCAAAAACTGAGTGAAGCCATGTATCCAGGAAACTTTTCCATTTCCTCCTGTGGCTCAGGGATTAAGTGAGTTGGAATTCAATTTCCCATGATGTTCCAGTATTTTTGCCCTTGAGAGTCACTGGCTGTACCTGATGGAAGTTGTTCACACAAGGAGACGCAGAGAAACACACCTCAGTATTCTCCACACCATGGCACTGGCAATGATGATCGCTAGGAGGAGACAATAACCTGAGAGGAATACTCTGCAGCCAGAGTTAAGACCTGAGTTCAGGCCCTGAGGCTTGGGAAGACTGATCTAACTACAACTGTTGGCTAAATAAACTTGTCTATGCTGGCAGTATTTGTGAATGCAGCCCTTCATTTGCTCAGCTTTCATTCCAAGTGAGTTAAAATAAAATGTTTCTGAGTTGCTGAGTCAGTGTATCTGAGAAGGACTGGAGCTTCACCATTTTCATTTTGGCTGCTACTGCTAGGTGAAACTATAATTTTGGCACCTGTGAGAAGCTTCTTTTTTGTTTTCCAAAAATTTTTGGAAAAAAACCTTCATATTATTTCATCTCTGCCATTAACACATTACAGTCTAAATTCGGGGAGAAGAAGATATGAGGAATATTTTGAGTCATATGCCTCGTGCTTCTGTTGTTTGAGATTTGCAGGCACAGGATGCAACTACAGACTTTGCAGCCTCCAATTCTACTTGTGAAAAGGATACAGAGATACTGACTTCATGTACACAAGCACTGAAAGAACAGGATAAATTCATCTGAATGGAAAGCGTCACTCACCTCTAGGAATACATCCCACTTTGAACGTCTGCCTCAAATGCCAGAAGTTAATAATTAACAGTATGAGTTAGTCAAGAGTGGTTTTACTTCAGGAGTATAAGCATTTGTTAGCCATTGGCTCCATACAACAGAAATCACTGACTGTCTGAAGAGTAATGCAGCTGGTCTTTTCAGAAAAAATATGTATATTTGGAGAAACTTATATCCGATATTACCTTCAATGCAGAAATGCACTATTTCATTGCAAAGGAGAGAGTTTAAATCACTGAAGTAACTTTTTATACGTTGTGTATAGTATCTATACTGTTTAATGACAGAACAGCTATGAATAGCGCATTTAAATATCTACTTGTTTGGTTTTGTTTGCTTGTTTATCTTTTTGAGTGACACTTGCCCTCTCTTTTCTCCCTAATTTTTTGTTTTGTCATCTGTGTCCTGCAGAACATGTGGTGGCTGACAACATGGCACTACAGTAGTATAATGCAGTCCTGGTCACTGTGACTGACAGACCACGTCTGAGTCCTGAGTTATCAGTATTAATGGAGACTTTATGACTTAAACACTGCTTAGTCCCCTTCTAAGTTTCTGACTGCCTTGCATTGGTGTAAGATGGAGGGGCTACCAAAATGCAAAGGAAACAGAAGACGGTAATTTAAATATTTCGGTTGAGTGAAACTTATGCTAGGATTTCAGGAGACTGACATTTTTCGGAGTCTAGACACTGACCTGTACAGCTGTACTTTCCTTGTAGTTCTACCCTGCCTCTCTCTACAGACTCTGAAAAGTGAATTTCTGGAGGGGAGCTTCCAAAAAAAGGGGGATATCTCCATTTGAGTTTGGCCAGAGTTGCTACTGTGTTTCCCAACGACACTCCATCTGTTTTGCCTCCTTTTCTCACTGAGGTTGATTTTCAGTCTATAGAGGAAGTCTACAATTGGCTTTGAGTGAAGAAGCAATTTATTCCTATTTAAAAGAGGTGATCATAAAATCAGTCCATAAGCAGCTGCTGTAGTTTCCAATGTCATCACTCCTCCAGCTCCTCTTCTGTAGGCTCTCATTCCAGCTGAACATGGTAGAAGATCATAACGGTGCTTCTTGTGCAAAGTCTCAAGATTAGCCAGAAATTATTTAGGTATACTTGGCTGACTTTGCATGGAGATGAATAAGCAGGAATGGCTCTGCTCCAAGGATGATAACTTTCTGCAGGCAGGTAAGATGTAGTATCAAACACCGGAAGGATTTTAACTTCCTACAGTGCTCCGGCTATATCCTCAAAAAAATGCCTGCTTCTCACTTTTCAAGTCTTCTCACGTTGCCAAAATGTTGTCAAGGGAATTTAGGATTTGTGTGGGGGCAGATACACACAGCTGTGCATAAGCTTTACTTATGGTCTGACCCAGCTCAAGAGCAGGATCTGTGCGGCCTGTCCACTGGGAGCCCAGGCTAGGGAGTTGGCAACATGCCCTCTGCCTCGAGAGTTTTTGAGTTTCATTCTTGGCACAACAACTCACCCAACCAGTGTCACCAAATGAGAACAATATAAGCACAACCTTGTACTGTCCCCCAGTGCTGCAAGAATCAGAGATTTCTTGGTTGCCTAGTACTTGTATATGGAAAGCATGTAAATGGATGATCTGTTATATTTTGGTTGCCTAATCTAAACAGCCTTCAAAGTTTGCCTTAATAATTTTATAAAATGGAGGAAATATTTTGATGAGAATAAATGCTTGGGTTGTCCAGTATTTAAATACAAACCCACGTTTCTATCTATAAATGAGAAAAACTGAGAAGGGAGGGAGATGTGTGTGGTGGTATTCCTCCCCAGCTGAAGCCATTGTTCCCTTCCCACTTTCCTTCTCTCTTACACACACTTTACTGAAGTGGGTGATAGATTTTAAAATCTCAAAAGTTTCAAAATTTGTATTTCTGGGAGTGTTAAATAGCAGTGAAGAACACACCAAAGATGGAAAGAGCCTTCTCATTGAGGATGGGAGGTAGAACATGGGATGTGACTTAGAAACAAATTGTAGAAATCATCCCTTTCCAGGTGGGACTGGATAGATTTCTGGTACCTTGTATGTGGAGAGCTTTGACAGTGTGTCACCACAACTATTCAGAGTGCCATGTTCTGTCATTTGGGAGGTGACAGTTACACTATTAGCAGAGCCTCAAAGTGACTAAGGCATTGTGGTAATGGATATAGATCCCAGCTGCAGTCAAGATCAAATGGAAGATAAATGGGCTTCTGTTATGCCTAGCCCATTTTCCAGGAAGCACACTCCACTCAAGTTTGACATGCACTTTGATGAGAGAGAGGTTTTGTTTCTTCTTCACAATATGCCGGTACATACCATATGTCTGTCTCAGACTCCCAGGGAGAAGAAAAGATCCAATACAGTGCTTCCAGGTGGCCTGGACCTGGTGTCCCCAAGGGGAAATTACAGTGTACTAGCTTTGCTCTTTCTGAAGGGCTGATAACAGAGTAATGTCTTCTATAAAAATACTTTTGTGCGCACATACAAATAGCCAAATGCAATGTTAACATTTAATAGCTTGCAGAAAAAACTCCGTTACTTCTTAGGAGCAAAGCTAACTTGTTAATTTTATACATAAGGTTGAACAAACAATAAAAAGTAGTCCCTTAGTGAGAAGTTGATAAACAAAATGAATACAAGATGCTTTTGGAACAAGGATGCTGCTTTGTTTTGTAACATTCTTTACCTGTTTAACAGTCCTGTATCATATTTAAATTTAGTTTTCTGAGTAATATGCAATCTTTTCAACAAAGAGTACGAGTCAGGAAATCAGGCTTTGTTTTTCTCACTTCAACCTTTGCATAATTTAAAGATTAATGAAATCATTTATCCCAAGACTTTCACTTTCTAGGAAAGATGTCTAGTTTCAAAGGAAAATAAAACATTTCTAGAAATATTCCAGAATTTCTATCTGTCTGCTCTAAAGCACAAGATGAATCCCCACAGGCTGTTAAAAAAGAAGGCGCCTCCTGCCTGCTACACAAATGGAAAGTTCAGCTCACAAAGCTATTATGCATAATTTACATGGATGTTCCACAAAGCCTGCTTGGGAATAACATAGAGGAAAAATTAATTACATGCTTTTAATATTCATTAAACCTTTTTTCCCTCTGAGCATGTGTTGCAACTTCAACAGTACATTTCTAAAACTGCATAAAAACAAGAACAACAACTAGATGAGGATCACGTTTCATTGCAGTAGGACGGTAAAGGAATACTGCCTCCCGGTCAGCTCAGCTCCTGGCTTTGGGGTTATGGCTGGCAGAGAGGATGAGGCAGCTGCAACCAATTCACTGTCTGCATACACCCTGGTGTATGGGAAAAGGAGAGCTCTCCCTTGCTGCTGCTTTTAAGGAAAGATTCGTCATCACTTGTTCCTACAGGTGAAGGAGCCCCTACCTTTCCAGAAGGGACCATTTCAAGACAGTGGTACTACAGATGCCTTGCAAAAAATGTATTCAGATTCTCATGTATTTTAATCCAATGACCCCAACTGAAAATATTGCTCCTTCTTGATTTCCCTTTGCAGAAGATGTGGATTTTTTTAGAATAATGGAACAGACCACAGAGACGTGGGACATACGCTGATCTAAGGTAGTTTGTAAATATGGTAGTTACAGGAGAGCTTATTTTTTATCCCTACTCTCTGAGCAAACAGGAAATAGATACCTCATAACCTTTACATTCATTGTGCAAGCAGAAATACTGCAAATCATTATACCAGCTTTTTGCAGTTTTATTAATCTGATTGGTTTCATTGCTTTCAGTTCCTGAAATTAAGAACAACACACAATTCTGAGGAAGAGGGATCAGAAAGCGGGAAGAATGTTCTAAAAATTTTTAACAAGATACAAAAGGAATATTGCTGCAAGACTAGCAATACTTCCAAAAGATTAGATGGTTGCAAGAACAGCCTTGCACTTCAGGTTCAATTTCTGAGTCTGCTAAAAGCTTCCTGCATAAACTTATACAAGCCACTTAGTCTTTTTGTGCCTTAGTTCCCAATCTGCAATATGAAGATAATAGTGTTTTCTTCCTCTCAGACTTTATGTGTTTGAAAGCTCCTTGAAGCAACGGACGTCTCTTTCTAGCGGCTGGCTATTAATTGGTGACAAATTTATATGCAGTGATGCTGAGAAGAACAGGAAGAAAAGGTGGGTTAGATTCAGAACTACAAAGACATCAAAATGTTTGCTTTGCAAACACATCCAAATATTTTCATCCCTGAATCAAGACATAAAGTTTAAAGATGGAATATTTTTATAGGTAAACTGCCATATGTTGAACTATTTCAGCATTATGATGCATTACAGAACTACATTATTTCAAGGATTTTGAAGTCTAGATGCTCCCCTTTGCAAAAACAGATTGTGCATCCCATGATGCACTCTGGTAGCGCCATGACTCCCAGAAGGCACTATCTATCTTATTCACTCAGCAGAGAAAAAATTCTGCATCGTAGGATTTGCCCTCCATGGACAGAGCCCGCTCCGTAGGGCAGAGCGGAGGGAACCTGAATTACAGTTCTCACTGTGCAATATGAGAGCCAGAGGGTACCACACCGACAAAGGGAACACAGAAGAAACTGGTAAAAGACAGTATCTGGCGGCTCCTTCAGTGAACGCTGTTTTGCCCTAAGCACTGTCTGAATAAGGCAGGCTGTCGTAAAAGCTTGCAACTGTGTAGTTAATAAAGACTGTAACATAGCGCTTGTACTCAAGGCTTCCAAATTAAGGCTATGGATAATAAACCTGTGGCACTCCCTAACTTTTAAGAAAAAGTATTTACTACCTTAACATTTTCCAAGGCATCTTTATTTTCTACATGAGTTATTTCTGCCTTTCAGAGAGAGAAAAAAAAATAAATTACAAAGCTTTATTTTTTTTAATTCTTTCCTAGAAAAAGCTAATTTATTTCTAGGAAGTTCATTAAGAGATTGCTCCTTCGAGGACTGTGTTCTTTAAATTCTTCTTTAACCTCTTAGCAAATTAAAAAAATATAATCACTTTCATACTAATACCTAAAGTTATTTACAAATACTTAATTAATCCACAATCTATTATCTGCTGAAAACGGTAAGATTTTTTTCCTTGATCCCATTGAGATCATATAGGTATTACTTTTGCATAGTGCTATTATCTCACTTGATGTTTCTGTTTGCAATTTTTTTCTGTAATTGTGGTGCCTTTAAGGTAAAATTAACTGAATGAGATGTGAAATCAGTCTCCTTTGTCCTGACTTGAAGAGATGAGGTTTATACATAGTAAGAAATACTACAAGATTTGTGAAACAATGATGAGAACTCAAAATATTACACAGAATATATATGTATTTTCTAACACTTGGCTTGTGGTAGACATCCTTAACTTTAGGACAGGAGTTAGTCTTTGCATTTTTGCATGAAATCTGGCCATTTAATGGAAACCTGATGTGAATGGAGGCTTAATCTGCTTTGGAAAATAAAAATGATTAATAGTCACACTTGTGCATGGTATTGTTCTGCATTTCTGATACATTAGTTTGCAAAGCTGTAGACGTTTCTGAGACATCTCTATTTTCTTCTCTTATTGACCAATGTACTATCTAAGAAAACTTCAAATAAAAAAACCAAAGAGGTGATTTTGATGGCATCCTTAGTTTCTGTCATAGACAGCTAAATTCTTCAGATGGCCCTGAACTGCTCAGGTTTAATTTGCTGAAAAACAAGTTGCTTGTACTTTTGTCTGAGCCAAGCCTTTCTAAACAGAAAGTGAGGGCTTAGTGATTTATTCAGTTTCTTAGAAGCTGCCAGCAGCAATGCATCTAATGAATTCCACACTCCCAGCAAATGTGCACAACCACTTTCCTGCTGGGGCATAGGTAGGAGATCCTTTTCCCCTTTATCTCTACTAGCTAATCTTGGCTGGTAATAGAAGTGACCTTCACTTCCAATTGAGAACAGATGCAAAGGACTGAGAAGTATGCATGACTGGTTCATGCTTATTAAAAGTGTACCAAACTTTCAGAGGCCTACTTAAACTTGACCTTGATATGCTTCAGCTAAGTACTGAAAGCTCAGTGCCCTCAATTGAAAACAATAAGCAATATCACATCGAGCTTACAGAAGAATTTGTTTGTTTGATTTTTTTTAGCTGAATATAAAAGACTAGAAAGTTCAGAAACATTTTCAGTTCTAAAAGGCTTACAAAAATACAAGGAACCATATATCTAAATCAGCCTCCCTGCCAAAAAAAAAACCAAAACACCCAAAGTCTTTTATGGTAAGCACCCATATTTCTTGTTTTCAGTCATGCTGGGGGTAAAGGATTGCAAGCATTCCCATAATTAGGTATTTCTGGACATGAGAAAAGCCAGACAACATAGTAATAATGAGAAAGAACCTTTTCAAGCAGTTTCAAAATAAGCTGTGCAGACGTCTTCATGTTTAAACAGCACTGTTCCAACAGCTGTGCTCAGAAGCACTGCCTCAGTCACACTTTCGGGTCTTAATTCCTTGCCAGCTTTTTCCTTGACCCCAGAGGGCTGTAACTTAATGTTGTCCTATATCAGACTATATGCTTTTACTCTTCTGAAGGGATGCAGATCCTCTGTCACAGTCTATCACTTTATTGTAGAAAAGATATGAGTATGTGAGCCACACATACTCATCCCATTTTTCTAAGCAGAAAATGCTGACAACTATTTTCTTGTTCATCTTTTTACCAAAAGCTGGGAAAAGAAACCCAACCACCTAAGCTAATGGTGTACTTCAACTTGCCTCTGGACTGCAGGTGTAGTTTACCTGGACCTTCTTAGAGTCCCAGGTATGTGGCATTATCTGTGTGCCAGGAGGAAACTATTTCTTCCAACTCTTACAGTATTTTGGAAAACATCCGTGGCAAACTGCTGCACTTTCAGCTATGAAGGTAGTTTCCTGTTCTATCAGAGCAGGCCATAAGAATCATAGAACCATAGAACAACCCAGGTTGGAAGAGACCTGGAAAGATCATCTGATCCAACTTTTTGTGGGAAAGGGAGCCTCTGTGAGATAATTTAGCACCCTGTCCAATCACATCTCAAAAACCTCCAGAGATGGGGACTCAACGACATCCCTGGAGAGATTGCTCCAGTGAATGATTGCTCTCAGAATCTTAAAAAAATGTCTTTCTTATGTCAAGATGAAACTTTTCCCAGTGAAATTTGTACCCAGTGCCCCTTATTCACATGTCTCCTTGTGAAGAGAGTGACTCTGTCCTCTTTGTAGCTGCTCTTTAAGTATTGTAATACTGTGATGAGGTGCCCCCTGAGTCTTCTCTTCAGGGAGGAAAGACCTAACTCGTTCAGTCTTTCTCATAGGGCAGGTTCTCCAACCTTTTGGTCACCAGATCTTAGTCCAATAAATAGATTAGCCAGGCCTGGACAATTTGCCCTCCTTGTTGCATAATAATAAAATATGATGAGACCAAATTAGAAGTTTATGGAAAAAAATACGTGTAAGATACAAAGAGTTATAATTCATTGTGGTTGCATTAAATGTAATGTATATGCATTAAAAGGCATCCCTAAGTTTTCCCCCTTATATTTTAGTTGGCTATAAATTGTCAACATGTGGACCACCACCAGGTCAAAGCAGGAAAGTCAATGCATACAGCAAACATTTCACCAAGTACCATAATGACTGGGAAAGAAAAAGTAATTCGCCTAACAAATGTTTGTTTTATGAATGTAGGTGGATATGTCAAGGGAGCTGCTGTCATTTCACCCCTGTAGACCATCCAGCTCTCTTGCTTTGACGTGGCTATGTTACTGACCAAGCAGAGAGCGCAAGAGAGTGGCTAGGAGAAGGAATTATCTGAAATTCCTGTCAGGCAACTTCACAAATACCCTGTGACTGGATTTCTGCTGGTGTGTTTAATTCATGTTGTTTTGGAAAGTGCTTTCTATTGAAAACAAAAGCATCACTGCAGCTAGTGTAATCCCATTATCCTGAGAGGCTTCTGAGGCTGGAGCTGTCACAAATATGTTTCAAGTGTGTTTCAGTTTGAGAAGCAGCTGGAACATATGAGCAAATATGTCTGAACATGGAGGCACCCTCTGATTTCAATTTAAGATGATGTACCACTCCATTAAAAGACTTATTCAGAGGCATCCTGAGCTTGTTGGTTTGAAAACTACAGCACTAAAATTGGATGAGCAATCCATATCAGAGTTTAGTGAATACTGCATCCAAGACGAAATATCGGGAGATAAGTACATATGGCAGCTCCCAAGAACATGTCAGACAGGCAGATGCTGTGTGAAAGGAGAATATATTCTTTGACTTGGCAGCTGGGGATTGTGGTTGTTCATCAAATGAAGAGGCACGAGGAAGAAATATAAGAAACATTATGTGACGTTACCTCTTATGCACCGTTTTTGCAAAAGCTCCAGAGAAACACTCCCATGCACACACATTTAATAGTATCCAAAGCTAGTGAACTAAATATGAATGTAGGAGACTAAATATGTAGACTAATTTTCCAAAGTCACCCACGAACTCAGTTGGAAGTCTGGATTTATTTACCCCCCAATCCATCTGCTCGTGGGTAGTCAGCACCTCCCAGCGCAGAAAGGCCTAGCGACATGTGTGTTCTGCGGGCCTCTCTGTTGGCAAAATATTAGTTCAGGAAACACCACAATTATTTGACATAGTAATAAGCACGGGAAATGAAGACGGAATGAACCTGTGATCAATTTAGTCATGAACTGGACGGTAGCCATTGGAGTTAATCACAGTGCGGGGAGCAGGGAAGGAGCTTGTGAATATAAATGGTAAGAAATGAGGAAGAATGCCTTTAAGCTGTGCTGAATTAATTTGTAGAACTCACTGATGCAAAATATTGTCCATGTAGAAATTATAAGGTAATCAGTCCCAACACTCCACAGAAAAAGCTGAACAGTAGATGAGGTCCATGGGGACTCTCTTCTACCCTAACCTTGTCGTTCTGTGCTTTGTGTGCATTATGGAACATTTTGTGCCTTGCTCTCAACAAACCAATGCATATCACCTAAGGACACCAGGTTACATGACCCTTATGATATTCTTATGCCTTTCGTTCCATAGAGAAATCTTTACTCTCTAGGGCTTATATTTCTGTTTAATATTTTGTCTATTTTCTTTTTTTCCCTCTACCTGCCTCCCAGAGACAAAGCCATGTTCGCTCCTGCAGAGAAGGAACAAACCTTGAGGTATTTGCTAGCTCACTTTGCTGGCTTCTGCTAGCTTTTGTCAGGCACACAAGAAAGCAGAAATCTCCTGTGCAAATCTTCCACTGATGCAGTCTTTGGTGTCTGTGAACCCATTATATCCAAAGCATCACTGCCTGGTGGCAGGGAATGCCATGGCCAGTGGGGGCACTACCTGCACACACTAGCTCCTCAGGTCTCCTCCCTTTCCATGTACCAGCTCATGTTTGGCCTTCACAATTACCAGCAAAACTTTCAACAGTTATTCTTCTTAAACTGAACTGTCAGTTAAAGAAGAATCCTATATACTTTTTTCCCTAGTTATTAGTCATGTTGTGAACGTAAAAAGTTTCATGCTTACCTAAAAATCGTGCAATGATGCTGAATGGGGTGCTAGCCTTTCAAATGCAGTCTATGAAAGTTGGTCTTGTTAAAAATATTCTTTCTGTCCTTAAATTTATTTTGAAGGATAGCTTGAGGCTTTCAAACGTAAGTACTTCAGGACCAGCATGTAAGCTCGTTTACAGATAACCAGGCAGTTTTAAAGCAGTTGCAGGCTCAGCCTGAGATGAAAGTTTTGCAGATCATCAGGTGGAAGGCACTGGTGTCTCAGGTAATAAGCATGTTTCTGGTTTTCACTTAATTAGAATGAACAGGGGCTGCACAGACCACTGGTTTCACCGTGTTCCCTCCATCATGGAGTGGTTTTCAACTCGTGTGAGTAAGGTTTGTGAAAAATCAAAAATCTCTGCATACTCCCAGGGATATTTGCTTGTGCAAATGGACCTTATCCAAGTAAAAGTAATGGCATGAACTATTAGCAGCCAGTCCTCAGTATTGGATGATCCTTGATGCAGCAAAATGAAGCAATATGTTATCCAACAAAATTAAAATCTCCACAAAATAAGTCCACATGGCCAAAATGTCTTTTGGAGATCACACATTTTTTAAAGAGAGATTTGAAGGATACTTCATCTATGTGATGGTGTGTCCGTTTTAAACATGCCTATGTTAAAGATCATTGTATTGCAGAAAAAAAAATAATTCCCGTGTGTGGTTTATTTTGGGGTGGTATGTTTAATGACAGTTTCAGTTCAGCTTCCTGAGGCTTACTGTCCTCCTCATTTGTGTTGTTCTTGCTAATCTCTGCAGAAATGAGACTTGGGGTACATGGATAAGAGATGAGAACTCCTAAGTGCTTTTGTTTGTACACACTCAGATATTGTCTTCCCATACATTTCCTTGCAGGCATTCTGTAGCTGAAGCAGTTTTTCACTGAAAGAACTGATAGGGCTTGATGTACATAAAATCTGAGTGAGGTTAACAACCCTTAGGTTCTTTGTTGCAAGTACATTACGCGTTGCAGGCTGAGCTAGGATCTCACAATAAATCTTTACCTTCTGTGAAAAAAAAGAGGTGTTAAGTGTAATCGATTCAAGAAAAAATTCATACTGGACTGGTGTTTTAAGAACTGCACTTGCAAATTAGGAATAGATTTTTCATTAATGCTGTGTTATGGCCTGTCTTTAACTGAACTAATGCTCAGAGAAGGTGTACTGGTTTTGGCTGGGTTAGAGTAAATTTTCTTCATAGTAGCTAGTATGGGGCTGCATTTTGGATTTGTGCTGAAAACAGTGTTGTTAATACAGGGATGTTTTAGTTATTGCTGAGCAGTGCTTACACAGTCAAGGCCTTTTCTTCTCCTCACGCCATCCTGGCCAGTAAGTATCTTGTGAGTGTACAAAAAGTTGGGAGGAGACACAGCTGGGACAGCTGACCCCAAATGGCCAAAGGGATGTTCCATACCATATGACATCATGCTCAGCCTATAAAGCTGGGGGAAGAAGAAGGAAAGGGGGGAAGTTTGGAGTTACGGTGTTTTGTCTTCCCAAGTAACTGTTATGCGTGGTGGAGCCCTGCTTTCCTGGAGATGGCTGAACATCTGCCTGCCGATGGGAAGCAGTAAATAAATTCCTTGTTCTGGTTTGCTTGCATGCATGGCTTTTGCTTTACTTATTAAACTGCCTTTATCTCAACCCATGAGTTTTCTCACTTTTACTCTTCTGATTCTTTCCCCCATCCCACCTGGGGGGAGTGAGCAAGCGGCTGTGTGGTGCTTAGTTGCCGGCCAGGGTTAAACCATGACAGAGGGTAAAAAGTGCTTATATTGTATATAGTGCTTATATTTTAAAGACTATAGATAGTCTTACACTTCCTGATCTTCTAACACTAGACATATTATTGTATCCTTGTGACATCACTGATGAATGACACTGCACAGACATAACATGACAGATCAAGAAGAAAGCAGTTGTGTTTCTCCAATCTTTTGTTCCCTTGTTAAATCTTATTGCTTCCAGTTATGATTCTTCCCAAGCCAAGATTTATTCTGCTTTGGCCATGACTCTTCAGATAACTATAATTGTGGATCATATTGTGCTTGATCATGTCTAGAGAAGCAGTATATATTTAGGATTTCATTCTTGAGTTTAATACATGACAATCATGATGCCCTTCCTCTACAGAAACCAATAGGACTGCTGTGACACAAAGACAGCGTAATGGAACAAAGATAAGATCTTTGATTTTATCCTGTATTCTTAGGAAAAAACATTCAAAAATGTTAAGAACAGCTCTGTCCGGACAAGGAATTCTCAGAAGAGAAATCAGTGATCCCAAACTGCAAGAAACGTTTACTGTAAAACCACAAAGAATATTCAGATTTCAGGAAATGAACAAATGCCTGTTACTAAGTTTATTTCAGTATAAGAAAGGCTTATTTGGTAGACCATGATGATAAAGACCAAAAGCAAAGTATTCCTTAAAGGCGTTTATTGTTTCCTATCAAAATCTCTGGTCCTTTGTACCCAAATTATTCAAGTTCCAGTTTTAGATATTTCAAGCCAGACTCTGATCTCAGTCACATTGCTGTAAAGAGGATGTAAGTAGACTGTCCTTCCCCTGTAACATCTGTGTTATTGAAATCTGACTTCTTCACAAAGATTACATTCAGAAAAGTGCCAAATACAAGTGTGATTTCATCAACCAGGAATTTCCCTTTGCTGACAGCTTTGGCCCTCAAACAGTCGAGCAGACTTGGGCATCGTGTAAACAGGGACACTGTTGAGTAACAGGCATGACTTCTTTTTTGGGACACCTCCCCAAGCAGCCTGACCCATCCCCTCAGCAAACTGTGACAGCAAACAGGAGCGTCCTTCAGATATCGTCTCTGATGTGATTAAATGTCTGATGGTTTCTTTTGTTCTCGGCACTGGTGGACTTAATCACAGATATCCTACCTTGTGTGGCCACAGAATTACCACTGATGGCTCTCTAATAGAGCAGTTTAGATTTCTGGTTCAAACTTATTGGCATATAATGAATGGATTTGCTTTAGTTCTTGAGGATTTAGAGGATTTTCCTTTTCATTTATTCCCTGCTATTACATTTCTCTTAGCCAGAGTGATATTTTATGCTATTTAAATGGCACACTTCGATTTAGCAGCCTAAGTACCATCATTATGTCTTTGCTTGCCAACAACTGATACAATGGGCTTCTTACACTTTGTACCCTTTTTTGTATTAGCTAGGTTTCTTCTGTGTGACCTTGGTAGAAAGGAGCCTACTCCCTGCCAAGAGCAGAAAACAGGTTATAGCAATTGCCATGAAATACTACGGTAGTGCATAAAGGTTAGCCAAACTTTAGTCTTTAATAAGGTGTGTTTTTTTTTGTTTTGTTTTGTTTTGTTTGTTTTTGTGGGGAAGTAATATAATTAACTTTGTGTCAGTATTTCTCTTGTGGTATAAATTTGTATCCATTTAACCCATTTAACCAAAATTATTCTTCTTAAAGACCACCATTTTAGCTGTCTCCAGGAATTATAGGTTGACTTGCAGTACTGTACCTCAGGACTGCCTACACAAAAAGGATTGAAGCATTAAGGCTGCTGGCAGTGTTTGTGATACCTAAATTAGGTACTGCTGTCTATGCTGCATGGAGAGGACTACATGGCACTCGCTGACAGCATGATCTCTGGCACAGTTTAATGGAAACCCAGCCAGGCAGGCATCCTTCGATAGCAATCATCGCCTGGGGGCTTTAAATGAGAGAAGCTGACATGAGCTGGCTTGTGGGTCAGACTGGGAGCTGGAAGTGAGCTGGGCTACAGCTATTCATTGGTGTCGAGACTGAGGCACTTCTGGGCTATTGTGGAAGGAAAAAGCTTGGTGTCTAGGGAAGGTTCATATCAAAGGCACATGTCAAAGGTCTACATGTGGAATTTAGGTGCCTAAATACAGCACAAGTCCTTTTGTTAATGTAGCCATGGACTTCCACAGCCTGAGTTGCATAATCAAAAGCTGTCAAGAGAAAAATGAGAGTCATAACCTTTTCCATTCTGATCCAGGACATGACGTCCTATCCATGCCCTGAGACTACCCCTGTTGGTACCTAACTTTAGTCTCTGCTACTCGATTGATCCTTCTAAAATTACACCAGCAAAAAAACCTGGTATAGCACAGAGCAGGACCCAGCCCTTTGTTGCTGGAAAAATAAAAAAAAGAGAGATCTCTTAGCAAAGAGATAATGAGACGACATTGCTATGCTGGTTTTCACTGGCTCAGGATGGTTCTGTCATCTAATTGAATGTTTGGGGGAAAAGTAGTATGACTTGGGAGAGGCAGAATGTGAGTGATGTGCCAATGTTGCAGAGCCAGGTTTCGAGGTGAGACAGCAAGCTCCCAGGTGTTATGAATGTTAACATCTCTTAAGTAGGGGAATATATTTAGATTGTTTGCGCTAGTAGGTATTTTTTAGTGGGAGTTTATGTTATTGTCTCTTCTTTTTTTAGTAATGACTGTCACAGTCCCAGTGAATTCTTAGTCAGAAAATTTCCTTTCATAGTGTCACTTCAGGCTAAAATAAAATCCTTTTCCCAAACAGAGCTTTTTTACAGCAGAATAGGTACAATGGTCTATTCAACTGAATTCTATTGACTCTGTAGATTCAAGTCTTAATGTTCCTTTTTTTATGATCTCCTCCTTTTCATTTTAATATTGTTCTGCTTTTCCCTTTTTGTACTGAGCATATCCTATTTTGTTCCACTGAAATAATTTTGTAAGAAATCCTTCATCAGAATAATGCTGTCTATTCAGTCATCACAGGCACAGTTTTGTTCTTTGAGCTTTGGCTAGCTTATATACACACCCCTACACTTCCAGTGATTACTTCCAGTGCCAGCTGGGATACCTATTGGTGAATTCAGAGCTGATTAACTGAACAAGACAGTTGTTGCTCCAATTAACCTACTCCATGTTTCAAGAGATTTCATTTTTTTTCATTAAGGAAACAAGAAGTGGAGGGACAGACTTTCTTTAGCCAAATTGCTCCATCCTTCTCCCCACAGGGAAAAAAAATAAGTCAATTTAGTGAACAAAGAGCGATCATTACTGGACATCTGCGGCTAATAACTGGGACACAACAGAAATTTGAGGACTGGATGCTTAACAGTTCATTGTAGGTTTTATTTGCATATACAAAGCTCCTTCCCAGCAGACTGTGAGAAAACATTCCCTTTAGCTGGTTGGGGTGGAAATTGCTAGTTTTCTACATGGTGAACAAATGTGTTAAATAATTAATGTAACCATGAAGGTGTTCTGCTTAAATGCCAGCTTTCAAAATCAATGTACTTTTGCTTCACAGAAGGGTTTAAATCAAGTAATTCACAAGGTAGGACTGTGACTGACCTCTGTGGGAATGCACAGAAAGAAATGTTTCCATGAGTTTCCCCCCTCCGTGCACCCTCTCTATAGGAAAAAGTAAACAATTGCAGTCCTTGTCTGCTAGCACAATGCTGACAGACAAGCTCTGGAGAAACTTGGGCGGCAGCACAAGTGGTTAACACCTTTTCCTGGATATTTCGGCTCTCGCAGCTAACACAGCAGAAGGGAACGTGTGCCCACACCGGAACTGTCCTGGGAAGGAGACCACAAGCATGCCCAGCACCTTGCTGTAGATCCAGCGTCCTATTCCAGGTGGCTTGGACAGACCATGCACAAGGAGCAGCAGCTGCAGGAAGCCTCACAAGCTCTTCCTGAGCTCTTGTTGTGAATGCTTGTCCCTGAGGCTCCAAGGTGGCTATCAACTTCATGGCTGGAGGAAAAGTAAAACACAAGCTTCTGCATTTTGTGGTGGCATTTTGTGGTTACACTCCTGGAGCCCATTGCGTCCCTTCTTTACCTTAAGATGTTGCTAAGGTTTCAGTTAAACAGTAACAAAGGTACTGCAAGGTTTCATGATGATGGTAGTGATAAAAATAGCTATTGATGTCATAGGAAGCTCTCAGCCCTTGTTGGATTTATATAGCTTTTTAATGGGAAGGAATTGATCAGAGGCAATATGAAATAAAAGCTTTGTTTGCTAAAGCAGTATGTTGGTGTTTAGTGTTAATTCATACAGCTGGACTGAAACAGAGGATTACTGATTTCAGGCAAATGCTGTGGTTTCAAAATCAGTTTTTGTTCTGATTGCAAATACAACTAAAGGAAAAATATCTTATGACTTACATAGCTTATTTTGGTGTCATCTCAAGGCTGTTCTGTTCAGGAATGGTTTTGCACCTTGAGACAGGAACCAGGATGCCTCAGGTCTCTAGCTCCAGAGAAGCTTCCTCTGAGGGCTTGTTGCAGGGACAAAGACCCCGTGCCTCCCAGGTTCCCCTTGAACTTGCTCCCAGAACAACTCACCTGCCTGGGGTTTCATGGGATTTCCTAACACCTTTTTTTTTTTTGATGAATGCACTCTGCTTATTTATTAATACACTGCTGTTTCATCTCTGACTACAATTAAGAATTTAAGCCAGGCGATCTGAAAGTACCAGTATTTGTATGTTAAAAATGTCCACCTCCACCAAAACCCCTCCACCTAATACTTAAGGGGCAAATAGCTTATGCTTTGTTATTAACGAGAGTCAGAGCCTTGTACTCTGTAGCTGATCCTCCACAAGACTTCTTATTTAAATATAGTTCATGTATGAAGTCAATACCCTGAGCCCTGTATTTTTGGTGGTACCTATTTACATACTGGACTTACGTTGATAGATTGGACCCAAACCACAACAAGAACAAACAAGATGCACTATATTATTAATTGTGTCATTTTTAGTAATATTTAAAATGGAGCATTGTGATTGTCAAGCAGGTGGCAGAAGGCAATTTCTGCCTTCTTTTCTTCTGAGAAGTAGGGAGTTCCAATACATCTTTCAGAAGCTGGGATTCCTCAAATTCAAGTCTTCTGTCCATATGATTTGAAGCAGTGAGATAATTTGTATCCTAGCTGATAGGCTCAGCTGTTACTGAACAGCTTTGGGAAAAGTAGAGGAGCACTGGTCCAGCTCTTTTCTGAGAGCCCATCTCACTGTAATGCTATTCAGTGTTAGAAAGAGAAAAGGAGGGAAAATCACTTCACAGACAGATGGTTAAGGTAAACGTGGCCTTCTGTCTCTGTCTGCCTCAGTTCCTGTTAACTAACGAATTTGTGCTTTGGGCTGGTATAGCAACTCTCTTTTTTTTTCAGATATAAGGATCCATGTCTTCCACAATGCCTACAGCAAATGCACTGCCTGTTTTATTACATTAATAAGGTAGTCTCCAGTACTTTATTCAGTAACCTTCAAGGGCAGAAGTGCACACTGAGGATATATTCTATATCTTTCATCCACTGCATTGGTTTGTAATCTCCCACCTCAGGCACATCCTCATTTCAAGATGCCTGCTCTGTCATGATCACAAAAATTCTTCACACCAGAAATGAAGTCTCTGTGATTGAGCATGGTGCCCTGACATATATGGACTCTGCAATGCAATAAATGAGCTCAAGGTCTGTGTGCATTATAAATGTCAGGGGGAAAGGCCATTTATACCATCTTTTGGGACAAAACATGCCTGCTACAAAAATGTAGAAATTATGCCCTGAGACAGAGTGCTGCAAAGTGCACTGTGATAACAAAGGACTTCAATGCAGTCAGAGATCTTATAGCTTTCTGAAGGATTTATTTAGCTTTCCTTTCAGTGCAGTAGCCTGTAGTGATAACATTAGTCAAAACATGATGCTGCTTCTTTTCCACTACATCTCCCTCCCCCTCGCACCACCTCCCCTGCTCTGGCCAAAATGGCTGCAAAGCAGCATTAATGAATGTGGTCAATGAAGTACTAAAAGGCACTTTCCCTGCCCCATAATATTAAAACCTCAGGGATGAGAGGAAAGTCATCTGCTGTTGTGGGTGACACAGACGGGGGTCCCTGCCGGCCAGCTGGTTTGAAGCGCAGACCGCGCTCTGCTGCCAGCCCATCTCTGCCATGTCCCCAGGAGACAGCGCTGGCTGAACCAGCGGGGTCATCCATCATTAACAAGCAGGGTATGATGCCTTGCCATGCCTCTCACAACGGCAGAGAAAGAGGGAAGAGGCAGTTTAAATTTCACCAAAGCCGGGGTGGTGTCAGGAGCGGTTTAATCAGACGGCAGGCTCTCCTGATGACATATCCCAGAGTCAGCTCCCAGGCGCAGACGAGCCGATATCCTGGGCTCTCCCTGAGGTTGGTCTGGAGTCACTCAAAATATAAAATATGAATATGGAAAGCAGTAATCTTTTCCTTGCTGGATCAGAAGCATTTAAAATCGTATGCCCTGCTTGACTGTCCTTTGAACATGGTCCTGTGTTCTGTGAAGTTATTTATTTCTGTATTTTGCCCCTGTAAATATGTAATTAATGCTACCGCTGTGTTTACGATTCAGCGGAATGTGTGAACCTCTGTGATAGGAATCTAACAGAAACACAAGGGCTAAATCCTGATTTAAAATAGGTGGTAACACAGTGACCCAACGAAACACAGCCTCCTTGGAAACCACAGGAGACTTCATCTTAAATGAAATGTTAGGGTGTGTGTGAAGCAGACTGGCTCCACTGACGCATGAAACAGCTCCCTCATGGAAAATCATTCACTGACATCTTTAAGGGACTGAGCCTTAAATTTTCTGTCCCTTTATAAACCTCTGGAACTCCTCTGGAACTGAAGATACCATTCTGCAGAGTGTTCACAAAGGGCTGGTAAGAAATTAAGTTACAATTGTATTTACACTTATTTTATAATTAAAATTAAATTGAAATAATGTTCTGCCCCCTCATGCTGCCTTGTCTCCACTGGGTCTCACTGTGTATCACTTGCTGCAGGAGTCCCATCTCAGTGAAACGAGAGGCGTATCGACAGCAGCCTTAATATGTACAGCAACATGGTTATTGAGATAGACTGACTCCTGAGATGACTTTTACCACAGTTGTACTACTTCCTGACATTTGCTCTGTTCCAAAGTGATGTGTCAGAAGGCAATACGACATTTTTCCCCGGCTGTGTGACAGTCTGAGATAATTTTATTTACTTCTGTGAGAGTCCATGTGTAACACTTCACCACGTAAACAGAGTGCTGACATTGGAACAACCATGTGGTATTTTCAAACTTTATGGACTTGAAAACAATTCAGTGCACAGAAACACATTTTCAGAGATAATATGTTGTCCAGTTGGAGGTATTCAAATGCAGGCACAGTGAACATCTGCAAAGCGTAGTCATAACACTGCAATACCTTACTGAACAGCTGTGGAAGAATAAAACTGCAGGATTTATGGGCTTTATTTCTGGGCTGCAATATACTTTTTCTTGAGTCTTGGGTGTACTCAACACAGAATGCTCCCATGAATAGAATTTACATACAAACAGCTAGAAATGAAATCAATACATTAAAATGCAGTTATCTTGAGTAAGTAGAGGCAGATACAGACACCATGATTAGGGGCTGCAAATCCTTTCATTTGTTTTGCATGGTGCCATAGAGTCTGCGATTTACTCTCTCTGTGCTGAAAGATAGGTGCAGTAAAAATATGTATTAATAATATCTTATCTGTATAATTTTTCAGAAAATGTCCTGTGAAATCCGGTTGCATGGTGCTATAAATCTAATTTAATTAAGACAATGTGGTGATGATTGATGGTATGACACTTTGGAGGAAATATGGAAGTTCTTGCCAGCTGAGTATACAAGAATTGGTTAAAATTTTCCAGGTGAAAATGTTTCTTTGTTGAGAAAGGTTGTTTTGTGGAACCTGCCTGCAATGTTCCCCAGAAAGGACTACCTTAATTAGCCTTGGGATGAAACATTGTGATTGGAAACTATTTGAAGTCAGGAATTGCTGCTCTAATCTTCCCAGTTTGTATTCTGGAATATCAGAAACGTTCCAAGTTTACTCTTAGATCCTAGTCCTTGGCTGTCAAATTCTTCCCTCCCAAACTGTTTGCAATCTTCTTTGAGATTTGCATAAAAGCTTTCCTCAAAGGAAGACTTAGGATGGACAAAAAGCTGACCAAAATTGGAGGATGTTTTCAGTAACAGGTGCCTGGGAAATAAAACAGGAGATGAAAATCAGTATTGATACAGTCAGAGATAAGTGCATGGGAAGAAAATGCCAGAATTTTGCGTACTTAATGATTGGCTTTTTCCAGTCTGAATAAAGAGTCAGGAGTCACTGGGGACAGCTCTGTGCCAACGCCAGCTCCGTGCTCAGCAGCAGCCAGGGAGGCTAACGGAAAGGTAGGAGAACTAGGGAAGGAAAAGGAAACAAGCTGAAACAGAAAAAGGTGTTGTACCATCATAAAAATTGATACATAGTCTGTGACACAAAATGTTGGCTCTGCAGCTATCCACTTGCAGAGAGTCAGCAGTGGAATGAGGAGAGGTACAGGGAAGGGTGGCAGAGGAGACCAATGGC
This sequence comes from Dromas ardeola, assembly GCA_013398915.1. Taxonomy (NCBI): domain Eukaryota; kingdom Metazoa; phylum Chordata; class Aves; order Charadriiformes; family Dromadidae; genus Dromas; species Dromas ardeola. The sequence goes on along the minus strand of VYZM01008647.1, from coordinate 211,311 downwards.
TTCCATGAGGGGAGAGAGAAATGCAGTAGTATTTTGCAGTATGGAAAAAAAGTTACCAAAGGGAGACATGACAACAAAACCAAAGCATTGTAAACTGAAAATGATGTTTACTGCTTCTCATAACATAACAACTAAAGGAACCAAATTAAATTACAAGACAAAAGGTCTGAGACAGACAAAAATACTTTTATCTGTCAAATTTTCGAGACTGCGTAAATGTACTCTTAAACATTGCCACAGAATGCTGTGAAAGTAAGAAGTGTAAAAATAAGTTTAAAAAAGGCTGGACAGAGTCACAGGAACCAATTGGTGGCTGTTGAGCATGTTCAGGTGCAAACTCTCCCTTAATTTACAATAAGATGAAACTCCCTAAATGGCTACTGTAAGAGAGAGTGTATAACCCTTAATCCGAGTTTATGTATTATTCCTTTCTTACATCATGGAAAACAGATTATAAGACTCTTTTTATGCAATCCAGATATCTCCATTTTCACCTGTAACACATGGTAGTAATGCCTATGTAAAAAATGCCTTAAACCATTACAATAGCTGTGAAAACAGACTTCCAGATGATCTGCTGCTCAATAAAGTGCCTTTGTGTGCATGGCTGCAGGTTACCCACATTCAGCAATGCCCTACCTAAGCATTTTTAACCTCCAATTGTACTTGCAAGTAACAGTGGCTGGCCACGGGACCAGTGAGTGTGGTCTGTGCAGCTCTGCGCTCCCAAAAGCTCCATGTTCAGCAGGGATTCAGCCGCAAGTGTGGCTGGTGCCTCCTGCTTCCTCCCCGGAGTGAGGTGCTATATGGACAGCTGGGCAAGAAGCCTTTGTTTCTGCAGTGCTGATGAGCATCTTTCATGGAAAACAGTGGGAGCTGTTATTCTTAAGAGGAGTGATTATAAGAATGAGTCCTACAAACTCATGTTACAGGAATAAAAAAAAATTCTTTCCACTTTTCTCCTCCTAACATCCTAGTAAATCTTAATGTCACATTCCTGTAAACTGCTCGTAATAATGTGCTATTGGGAGTCATAATTTTACAGGGAAAAAAAGCAGATCTAGAGCTCTTCTTGGCCATCCAGGTAGGATCATGTTCATCCAGAAAAAAAAAAGAGAGGAAAAAGACTGCGCATTGTCATTGAAAAAAACTAAAATCTAAAAAAAAAATTAATTAAAGGAAATTAGTTCCCAAGAGTTGAAGAAGTTTCTGAAGGTAGAGTAGGTACTGTGGTTGTTGTAGCTTTTTTTCAGGTTTTGTTTTATTTTTTTTAGGAGCTTTAGAATTACAATAAAGTTACGGTAGGATATAATAAGACATTTAATCAATTCAGCAGTTCCACTTGAAATTAAATTTACCCCATGAAAACATGCTTTCCAAAATGTAGCTGAAGAAAATGAAGTAGCCTTTAACCAATTTCAAAGCAATTCAGTCTGAATGTGTTGTTGTAGTGCTCCCTTGGAGTCTTAACCTGTGTTCACAGTGAATGGCCTTGAAATTACAAAAATTGATTCAGTTCAATTCACATGCTCAGAAAATTCATTCAATCAAAACACTTCTCCATGCTATTTCCTATAATGAAGGGTTTGGTCCTGGAATATAGTTGTTAAAGAATAAAATAAGTTTGCATTGACTTTTTGAACACAAGTAAATTACTCATTTTGCTGTAAACATTTGGCTGTATATTGTTTAGTTAGTATGTTGGACACACTTGCCCTACCTGGCACAAGTTTAGTGCGCCTCTTTGTCTTGCCCTTAAACTTCACGTAAGGTTTTATCAACATAGGAAGGGTAGTGTGCAGTAAGAATGGGGTTCCTTTATGATATTAAACCACTCCACCTCCCTTTGTGGGTCTTTGTAGCAGATCTGAGGTATGTGCAAGGTTGCTACCCCACTGCAAAGGGGAGCTGAAGCGTTTTGCACCTAGCAGACAGTACTATGTGCTCATGTATCAGACCATTAAGGAGCTTTGTGTAGACTCCAGGTACAGATCTTCTTTCCTGAACATCGATTTCCATACATATGCAAACCTTAAAGCGTGGAAAAGAGGCACAAGAAGACAATATATTTAATGGAAATAACGAATGGAAAATACTGATTAGGGAATGGATGAACTCCTGCCCTCAAATCAGAGATAACACTGTTTATAAGTCCTGACACTGCCAGTCACTACATTATGAAGTGAAAAGGAAGTTAAGAAAGTACCAGGGAGTTCATAGGTTTTGACCACCAAACAGTTTTTTTAACCATAGGGTATTTTCTTTTTTTCAAGCAAAGCAGCTCTGTGATTTCTCTGACAAAGACAATTGTAAGAGAAAGACTCACAAATGCTGCTATGAGCCTGAAATACTCAGACAAAAACTTCCTGCAGCGGAACTGTATTCTGCATTCCTCTCTTCTGCCTCACAGCCTGTGTTGAAAGGAGGATCGGGTAGAGTACTGAAATAGACCAGGGAGCAGAAACCAGAAACCTGGACCCCCTCCTCTGCAAAACACTGTAGATCTTATTCTTAATGGAAGGAATGCAGATTTACACCTAGAGCTGGTGTCTATAACACACCAGAGAAGAAATATTAAGTTTCAGTACTGCTTTGGAGACCATTTATGTGTTCCGTGTGAAAGAGACACTGGATGAAGCCCTGGCCTTGAAATCAGAACCCAAGACTCCTCTTCTGCTCTACTCTGGGTATTAAACCACCACTAGGTTAACGATCCAGGATAACTCCTCCTTATTCACCCTCTAGGTTCCTAAAACTTGCATTCCATTTTGCACGGTTACCCAACATTCATTGGCATGGTAGAGAAACTACCAAATAGTCAGGTGGTAAAGGTTATAAAGGTTATCTCTAGGGAGACAGCAGATGTCTTGTTTAATTTCCTTTAGCCTCTAGAAAGCTTGCATCTCAGGTTGCTCCCAATTTCTAGGCATGTGTTCCAGCTCCTGAGCTCTGTGCAAAAGGCGTCTTCTTCTTCTTACCATTTTTTCAAATAAATTCAGCCCAAGCCTGCTGAGTCTCAGCAGGTCTTTGAGGAGCTATTAAGCTTGGATTGCGGCCAATGCCCCATGAAGAAGAAAGCAAGAACAGGTGCTTCTGTTTAGGTGTCCCGTAACTGGAAAGTGCCACCTAATTTTAGGTGCCTCTGTGGTCAGGCTGTGGGTGAGAGAAGGAATAATGAGCCATGGTGATGTTTAGATTGCAGTTGTGATAAGTCTGGCCATGAATATTGTTTAAAGTTTCCAGATTTTTTTTAAAAATAAAATCCTAGATGCTGAAGGAACTGAAAATTTTTCATTAATTTTTAATTTTCATCTATAAATATGTAATTATTTGCAAAAAATTGAGTGAAAGGGAAATGATATAGGAGTTATGGAAGTGATAAGCAGACGTGAAATCCTTGCAGTCATGCAGAAAAGTAATATTTTAATTGCCTGATATTAAATAAATAGAAAACCAGTCAAGAAACCATTCCTAATCGTGAGATATACTGGAATATGCAATAATCCTTCTAAGAAACTAGTGGAAAAACTTTCCCTTGGGAGTTTTAAAAGCAATCTGAAAAAAATGGTAGAAATATAATGTTAGCCATTGCACTTAACGAGGTGGGCAGACTAGGTGACCTAATTAAGCGATAAGACATGACAGGGTATGCATTATGGTCTCATAATGACAGGCTTTGGTGCCTTTAAATGTAAGACAGGGTGTAAAAAGCTGTTAAACACTGAGGTGTGTCACCGTTAGACTTTACAACCCTTAGATGCCCTCAAATTCTAAAATATTAATTTCAAAAGGTAAAATGCCAACTATTAGAAAGAAAAATATTCCCCACATGAAGCATAACTTATTTTTTTTAATGCACTGTAAGGTCACATCAAGGGAAATTGTCTAGACAGGGTTTATTGTTACTAATTCCTGATGACGGTAATAATTAACGTTGTTAAAAAAACTGTGGTAGAATGCAAACATTTCATCTTTAAGGTTGAAATTGAAATGCATGTGGGAGGAAGGGCTGCTTAGGAGAGAGGACTTACACCCCTGTGAAGTCCTCCTGCTACCCTTCCCTCTGACAGTACTTCGCTCTGAAGACAGAAAGCTTTGGGGAAGTAGTACAGAGAAAATGGGGCCGTTTAGCAGCTGACAGTTCTTGTCAGCTTAAGACTCAGAATTTTCTTAATGACTTTCAGGGGTGTTTTTTTTTTCCCATTTTCAAATGTTGCCCCCACCTGCCAATGCAGATGTCTGTTAGCTGCCTGAAACAGAAAGGGGGCGATTGCCAGAGATGCCTGTCTGGAGGTTTGCAATATGAAAATACTCGTGCACTACTACTTCCAGCAAAAATAACAACAACATTTCCTAGTGGCATCTTCACAGTGCTGTATGTTTCCTAAGCGCTTTATCAACAATTATTTCCAAAAGTGAGCTTAGTCCTTGCCCTTGGAAGATCAAGCGAAAAGCTAACTCTTGGCCGAAAGGAAATGCTTATTATTGCTCCTCAATGGCTGTTGCCAATTCCTACGCAGCCATTTCAGCATTTCCAGTGGGCAGGCACTGGTGGGCCCCGAGTCTGCTCGGTTCCCCTTCCTCTCCCTGAAACCAAATGAAAATTGAAGTACGCAGCACTTACTTTAATTGCTTGCTAACTTGAAAGTCTGTGTCCCAAAGGCCAGCCTCACACAGGCCCATTTGTGTGACCAGACCTGACAAATCACTGTGTTTTTGAAAGGTTTAGGCCTAATTACACTTTCGTTTACTTTATTACTTAAGTAGATTTAGTATTCCTGGGACACTCCATGGCACCTTGTATTTTTTTTAAAGGGTGACTTTCAAAACTTTGTTGTACTTATTAACCGAGCTATTTTCACTTCTGACAAAACATTTTCAATTACAAGGAAACGTTTTTTTTCCATTTTCTAAAAATGTTACTGCACTGAGAAGGGACAGGAAGTATAGCAGGATTTCTGCAGGATTTTAAGACTCTTTGTGCTGAACAAGCAACTATTGAAGTTCATTTGGCATTTTACATGTGGAAAAGACAGACTTGGATGATAGTTACTGTTTTTTGAATGGGAAATTATTCAGATTCAATTTCTATCTTAAAGTATCAGAGACCCGATTAAAAAAAAAAGCAAAAAACCAAACTGGTAGTTGTTCTTTTTTTATTTTTTTGATCTTGCCTGAACTCATATGCTTCTTTATCTATGTAGTTGTGCCTGACAGAAACAGATCCATGAAATATATAAGTAGAGCACTGAAAATTCATTATTTATGCAGAGGGCTGGTCAGTTGTACTGCATTTGTATTTCTCCCACACACAAAGAAAGGGTGGTATAGCCAGTCAATCCCCATCACATTCTGCTGATGGCAATTCTCCTGCATATTCTGTTTCAATGTCAGCATTGCCTCCATTATGTCACTTGAAACCCAACGTTTTCATAAAATCTGTGTTACATTTCCTCTTATGACCTCACCATACATCCACCCAAATACCTTATCCAAAATTTAGGAGAGATTATCATCTGGTGACTTCATTATGAACTTGACCTTAACTTGCAACAGCTCTGTTGGATCCAGTGTTGGCTGAAGTTATGTTTTCATCATTCAGCTGACTGGGTGGTGCTGATTTTAATTTTTTTTCTTTAGCACTTACGTTTTATTGCAAGTCTATACACATATTATACAACTACAATAGTTGCCATTTCTATTCAGCTATCTATAAAGCACCTTTCCCCCTGACCTCTTGGTTAGGTAAACGATTTTATTCTCTCATAGATTTAAGTACCCTCTGAATGTCCCATTTAAGGCATTTAGGAATATTCGATAGTGCAGCAAGGAAGATACTTTTGAAGAGATTTGTATGGGAATTGTCAGACTTAGGAGAAGAAGAACCATGTTTCTCTCAACAAACAGTTAATTTCTAGACAGACCGTAATCGCAGAGGTTACCCAAGAGAAGGGATAGGAAGAAAATGTGGAGAATCCTTGTTGTCATATGAAGAAAACAAATGTGTCATAGTACTCAATAATGAGATTAGGACTTAGTGATCCCAAACAGCTATTGATAGTCTGAAACAATTAGTTACCATTGTATCTACTTTCTAATGAAACCCAGTAATGATTTGCCTGTGTTAATTCTGGCAATATAACTGCGTAAGATATAATTATCAAATTATACATTTATATGAAAATATAAGGTTTTGGTGAACGGCTCCACTCTGGCATTTGAATGATAATGGAGTAATTCTCTTTGCAGGGCTCAATCATTAGCACATTACATTCAGTTTTAGGGCAAGAGATGCCCTTGTCTGGGCATGCCCAAGGAATATTATTATTTCCAAAGCAGAAGGAGGTAAGCAATAATTTGGGGACGGAATTTTGAAACTACCTCTTATTGGAAGCTATCAATAAGAAAACCTGAAAGACAAAAGGAGGAGCTGGGCTTGCATTTCAACTCACGCTAAAGAAAAGTTTGGGGCATAAAAAAGGAACAGGAGTCAGCAAATTTAGCCTTCTGTGAGGCAAGGAAAGGACATAGCATTTGCACAGAACGAGACTGAGAAGGCCATGAAGCATCTAATCAGCTTCTCAGCTGTATACTGCAGGGTAGGAGGAACCTTTGGAGCTTTTCTAAGTAGTAGATATGTACACACTTCTATTTTCACTTTCACTCACCTCTTTCTAAAGCTTTTTCAGTTGTGTTATTTGTAATGGTAAATACATTTTCTATTTTTCTTTCATCTTAACCTATCTTGCACTAAAGGTCATCTCAATATAATTGGAAAGTTCAAAGGCCTTTCATTCCTTGGAGTAGAAATCCTTAAAAGTACAGTAATGAACTGTCTTGTGATCTGGACTGTATTGTCCCATGTTGTCCAGCTTTCAAATGATATTTCATGTAATATTTACAGTATAACAGAATGTGCCTCATACACACCATTTTGGGAGTAGGTAATTCTTCTGGTTTTTGACAATAAATGTTTTTCAGGACTAAGTCTTATTTGGGAAAATTTCTTGTCTTGCAGTACAGCAGTGGTGAGTGTGCCTCAATCACGTGGAACCAAAGCAAGTATGAAACCAAACTAATCTAGAAAATCTAATGTCAGTTACAAGGCCAAATCTTCTATGTATGTGAAAGGGATTTGTACAATGCAAACAATTATCCCAATGGCAGAGTAGATCATGTCATACACAAAGTACCTTTGTGGCTCTCAGTTTCCACATGCTATGACGAAAGGTTTTCTTCAAAATATATAGGATGCCATGGAGACTGAGATAAAGCCCTTAATCCCTGCTTTGCTGGTGCTGACAGAACAGGTCTCTAGACACACAGAGTATGGGATGTTTGACATGCAGGAAGCTGGGGACTGAGGTGGACGAAGGGATGAAACGTTGCTTGTCTGTAGCAGCCCAACTTCTCATAATTATATCACAGGATATTAATTTGCTGAACTGGCTTTAATTCAACTTCCAAAATATGGGCTTTAGGGCCTGCTTATCATGAAGCACATGGCTTTACAAAAAAACCCCAAACAGTGAATGGTTTTATGCCTGGAATAGAAGAAAGTTAGCTCAGTTAGTAACCTGAGAAAAGATTGATAGCCTATAGATTAACTACACAAATGTAGGAAAGCGTGAACCCTCTATCTTCTATACACTTGTCTTAAAATGCTGAGACAACTCCAAGAATCTTCTTGGTCAGATTTCCATTTTATTTTTCTTTTCTTTTACTTCTCATTCCATATGCTTCTAATGCCATATGCTTCTTGTGATGTTCTTGCTGAACACGAACAATTTTTATGTTAGAGTTGTATCATCAACTTGTACTTGTCTGTCGGATTAAGTAGGCCACAGATTACTGGTCTGTATCTGTACAGCAAGGATGGTTCAGATAGATGTGTTAGCTAAAGTACAGTGTCTCACATACTACTGTCAGTATTACTTGGTCTCAGTCTGAAGTGGTGAATTTTGGAGAGATAGCACTATTTCTCTGTGGTCATTGATATATTTCAATTTCAGGGGGTGCTAACTAACATACACTAAGTCAAGGGAATGAAGGGAAATGCTCTTTTACAAGTTTCACATCCAACAGAGTTTCTCCCAGACTAGTTCCAGGTAGAGCTACCGTCCTTGCGCTCTTGCTCTGTGTGCCAGAAGGGTGTTGTTCTGGGACCAGCCCTGGTGAGAAGAGGGGATGGTGTTGCTGGCATCCCCAGTAAGGGGCTCACCAAGTGTTGCATTGCACCTAGCAAACAAAGCAGGACCCAACCTGACTTCTGATGAAGCCAGTGGTATGTCTGTGTCCTGAGTGTCTAAGGGGACACTGCGGTACTGTGTCACTTGGGCTTGTTCATAATTCAGGATAATTCATCCCTCAGAGCCAGAACAAAGGAGATCTGACTGAATTAACCAATTTCTGTTGCCTAATTCCGCACCTTTCAGAAATTTTCTGAATTGCATTGTCACAATTCCTGGTGGAGATCTTATAAAGTCTGCAGAAGAGGGCAACAAACACCAGCTGCAGATCATTTATATTTTAGTGCAGTGTATTTCTTTGTGACTGTAAATTAAGGATAAGACATATGGAAAAAAAAAAAAAAAGACATTTCTCATTGACCTCAAAGTGGTGTTGACTTCTCTTACTCTCCTTTAAGATACTTCAGTTTCTTTCTCAGGAGATATAAACCGATGGTAATGCTGAAAGAAAAAATAGAGTAATTATGTTTTCAACACAGATATTAACTTAGAGGTGGTCCCTTAGGGGCTAACACATTACTTGCAATTTTACTTTAAAATGACATTGTAATTGACTACTATTAATCTGCTTCGTTTGTAAGGTATGTGTACTAACGAAGTGATACAAATAGTTGTTCCTATTGACAAACACTCAATTACCAATAAAATTCAAGCTCAAAACTGATGAGACTGCTTTTTAGATAGCACTCCAATTAATCCAGAAGGAGTTGATTCCCAAAGCAACCTCTGTAGTCATTAAATAGTATCTACTTAATGTGGAATTTCCTGATCAGGGTGATTCATCTCTTACAAGCATCTGCTTTTGACATGAGAGTACACAACTCTCATGTATAATCCCGAGGAGCATTTCTCTGGCTTTATGTTATTAGGCCTTGGTTTAAAGTCAACAAAAAGATACACACTGATTTAGCAGACTTTGGATTAGGTCCTTGGCTGCTGTGCTAAACAGCAGGGAAAACTATACCTTATCAGTACTGTGCTATGTCTGGAATATGATCTTGCAAACTGTACATAGTTTTCATACTGCTTCTTACATCTTGATAAGGTCCAGGGCAAGAGAAGGCTCAGCTGTGCTGCATAATGGAAAACAATGAATAAAACAAGTACACCAGGGTCTGTTGCATATGATACAGAAACACCACCACAAGGATTTCTGTTTCAATGCTGGGCTTGCAAGACTCAGGCTATTCTCCAACACTCTTTATTGTGGACTTAAACTCGTGCACAGATAAAACTTGGATCCAGCAGAGTCTATTACTCAAAGCTCTGTGGGAAAGTAGGTGTTGTGTTCCTGGGTCTGTTCCAGCCCCAGAAGCAGTACAGATGTATTCATGATGCGCTTCGTGTATTACTAAACACCCTGCTGGACATGAGGCTTTGTATCCCTACCACAGATGATCAACAGAGCACATTACCTGCTTACAGATAAATGAGAGCTGTCTGTATTTGCCAAACATGAACCTGTGTTTCTAATGGATAGGACACCTAAACTTGAAGTTATATACTGGATTATTAGACCATAAATTCCATAGGATGCTTATTGACGTCTTTATTGTTAACAGAAAAAGAACACTGGCGAAAAGAAATGATTGTCAATTCATCACATATAGAAAAAAAAAGCTGTAATATCTTAAAGTTTCTAATAAGCTTTTGCTTTACTAACATTACGTATTGAAAACAATTAGCATTTTGATGTTTTACAGCATCACTTTGAGCATTTCATTGCATTGCTGTAAGAAGACCTGAACCAAACTGTTGGAGATTAATGGGAAAAGAAACTAAAACAAGGACGTGACAGTATAACAAGCAGAAAGTAAGAATAAGAGTAAGGATATCAACAAGAAAGAAATTAATAAATAAAAATAATGCTATATTGAGACAGAAAGGTGTCGAAATAATGAAGAATCTTTTTAAATACAATCAAGGTAAGTCTCAAAGAAACAGCAAGAAAAAGTTAAGAAGTGTTCATTGTCAGTTGAAGATATTTGGGTCAGTCCATCAGTCCAAGCTATGGATGCATTTAATCACCTTGATCTGTTGAACCGCAGACATTTAGTTTCAAGAAGATAATTCTGAGATTCTTTTACTGATACTATGATAAAAGCTTATTTTAAAATGCTGGCCACAGGAAAATCATTGTTGTCTTTAAAAGTATCCCTTAGTCTATCTTTCTATGTTGTAGAAATATGTTTAAAACAAATGTATAAATTCAAAGGGCCTTAGAAAGACAGGGACTTTGAGTAGAAATCTTGTGCAAGTCTCCTCAATCTACTTGGAAATCCAAAGTCCTAGGAGCCTTTTAGGATTCAGCTCACCTTGGGTATTGAAAAATTAACTGATTTGATAAGAAGAAACGATAATTGAATACTTTCATATATTCAATTCAGGATTGGATACTAATTCATTATAGGCTAATATTAATGGCGCAATTTGGCCTCTCGGTATAAACTCTCATTTAATTGCAGTATAGACTAGTGAAGCTCCATTCCTGTTACCAGACCTGCACATCTTTACCCTGTCTGGACTTTTGGCTCAGCTACAGACAACACTTATGCACATGAATAACCTTTCCACATTAATATCCTCCTGAAGCCTGCAGAATAACACTTGAATAAAGAAAGGCATGTTTATGCATCTATGGCGTCATGCTTAATACCCACCATGTCTTTATTTTTGAATATGTTACCGATCCAGAGGTCACTGTTAAAATTTCCTGCGCATTGCAAGGCTTGTATTCAGGAAAGAGGGTGTTCCAAACTCCTGTGTATCTCGGGGGATTACGTCCTTTCTAAGTAAACAGAAAACCGTGGTGAACAGCAGCCAAGAAGTTGCCTAGTGCAAAACTGAAACCAAAATTGCTTTTCTGAGATGAGGTAAGAAAGGGCCGAGGGGGAATGTTTGCCTGATCCAAACACACTGGCAGCTAGTTTGGTATTTTAATTTTGGATTGTGGATCCAAAGCATAATCCTGTTTTTATTGGCAGTGAAAGTTTTAAACAGCATAGATAATTCTTGGCTTGGATTACCCTACCAAAATCGCAGCCGTTCGCCAGTTAAGTCAAGCAGCCACATTTCCTTTAAGAGAGAATTACCTGAAGATAGATTGACAACACTGATCTGTTCCAAGTCAGTTTCTTTTATTATTAGACCGTTTAACTATTATTTTTCTCTGTGATACTAGTTTTTATTGCAGTTTTTACACTTTCCCAGAAATGTAGCAAATCATTGGAATAAAATGGAAGCCTGCAAGCAGTACTAGAAATCATTCAGAAAGCAGTGAAAATAGAATATTTGTTTCTTTCACACCTCAAAAATACACAGCCAGACAATATAAATCACAGATACTTTTCTTACCTGTTTCACTCTAACCTAGACAGGTTCAGCAAGTTCTGAAACTTGGGTGAAAGGGTAAGATAAGAAGTAGCTAGTTTGGGCCAGGTTGTGTATATTCATGAGGCAGGATTGCTGGCAATGAGTTTCCAAAGGTAACTTTGAGGTAGAGACACAAGAGGGATGTGGTTGGATGAAACTGGTATGAGAAATCCAGGGGAGAGCTTTCTTGTTGGTCTTGAAAACCAATTCACTAACAGGGTAAGCCGAGTCAGATGCAGTAATTAATAATTTGTTATTATTATTGTTGTTGCTCTTGTTGCTATTATTATTATTATTGTATTTTGTTATTATTGTTGTTATTATTATTTCCAACTTCGTTAAGGTATTATTACTATTTCTATTTGTAAATATTTGCAAGATGTCAAAATACGCAGGTAGGCTACATAGAACACCTACTTTAACAAAGATAGAAATAACAGATCCACCATTTCTTCAGGAGACAAAACCCACCACTTATTTTTATGCTTGATGACGTTTACTTTGGCTACAAAAGGTAGAGTTGTGGTTGTTCTTACTTTCTGATAGAGTATTTCTTTGTTCTGTCTGTATGCCTAGGATTTTATGGGCTGAACTAACTCATTTCTCCTTTACTGTATCTGGAAGCCTGGTAGCTGGACAAGACTATAAGAAAAGGTGGGAAGTTACATATCTTGATTATCCTGCACATCTGAAAGTGTTTTGATATTCTGGTCCACACTGATGGCATGAGTAGACTTTCTCTTTTATCTTTGTCAAAGAATTTTTAGTTTTGAGATATCTGCTTTAACAAATCAGCTGTTCAGGAGAACCTGGGATTAGGTTAAATCTCTCACATCCCGAACACAGCTTTAATAATTTTTCTCCAGCTTCCAGCTTGGTGTAACTTGTTATGAAGATGTCAGTAGTTCATCTTTTCCTCCTTTTTAAATGGTGACACAATGAATGACCAGAACGTGCTCTCTTCATTGATTAGTAATAGCAGCTTTACAATGGCCAGCCCTAGACAGCCATTTAAAAGGCATGAGATATAAGAAATTTTTAAAATGGCACAGTGTGAAAATGTCACCATTTTTCTTGTAGAGTTTTTGTATCAGCTCTTTGCTCCTGCAGCAAAGAGATTGACCATATAGTTACTAAGCACAAACCTGAACTCCAATAAAAGCTCGAATTAACATCAAAACACATGCAGCTCAGTAAACTGAAATGAAAAAAAAAAATTAAAAAACCCAAAAAGGTAAAAGAGAAAGAGGACACTAATTTACATATGTTCAGCTTTGGTATCCAAGTACTATCTATTCATCGAATGTTTGCTGTGCCCTTTGTTTATTGTGCATTCTGCGTAGCTACAAAGATGGGAAATGTAACTGCTTACCCCAGGCAGCAACCCTAACTGAGGATCATAGCGCAAAAGAAGGATTGAGCCTAATGGGAAACTACAGGATTTCTTAGGTGGCCTTTCTCATGAGGTGAAAGCAGCAGCACAATTATTTACAGAGGTACGCTGCCAGGGAATTCCCTGAAGTGGTGAAACCTAGAGAACTCCTAGCAAAGGCTAGTGCTATAAGCTCCAGAACAGACCTTATCTCCCTTTGCTCCTCCCAGTTTCCACCTGGTTTTAAATATGCTTTGATCTCCACCGCTGCTGTAAATGTAAGCAGGAATTTATTCTTAGTTCCTAACACAGAAGCAAGAAAAGAGTGTTAACCATTAGTCTTACAAAGTTTTAATGAGATGAAACAAATAAATGCCTTAATCTAGCTATGCCTTAATCCATGGCTTTTTTGCTTTCTTTAAATTAAAAAAAAAACCCAACAAACAAACCAGAAGTAATGCCAGTCTGAGAAAATGAACTTGTGCTTTTACTAAGCTTGAAAAGAAAGATTCCAACCTGCAATAACAATACTGGCGTTGCCCAGACAGCCTTCCTTGCAAAAGTGTCGGAATGGAGTTTCTAACTCTACTGGAATCAGCTTACTCATGTCTATGGCATTCAAAACTGTATGAAGTAATGCTGCTGTTTTGCTTCATTCATGTACACTTACCACGTAACTGAGTTGTGGTGAGGAGGAAACAGTGCTATTTTCCTTCAGGTTACGAGATTTGCGGAGGGGAGGTGTTGTTTCTGATTTTTTGTTGTCGTTTTTGTCTGTATAAGTTGAGCATTCCTCACTGATACTTTAACATGTATTAGTAAAAATCTGTTAAAGAAGATGTATTTGAGTTGTTCAAGTACAAAAAAGCTTGCAGAAATATTGTGTTCTGCAAGTTAACTGTAATTTTCAGGAAGCTTTCAAAATATTTACACATATAAAGGGTTAGTGGGAAAATTTCCCACCAGTCATTGCTGCTATAGCAATATTGTATGAACAAAAAGGAAAATGTTTACTGATTCTGTTTTTCTTTTCCAGTCTCTGTAATCTGCAGTGAACCATGCACTGAATTTCTGCCTCTGGTGGTGTAATATTCCCTCTTCCATTATAATATGCTCTGCAAAATGTAGAATACAAATAACATAATAAGAAACACTTAATCATAATTTTACTGCATTTTTTCCCTTCCTATTCAGGATAGTAAAACACAGGTTACTAACTAACGTATCTTATTTCTGAGCTGATAATAAGGAATGGTAAAGAGATGGGGGACTGGGACCTGTCCATTTAGATAGTTTAAATTACAGTTTAATGGGCTAACTCCACACTAACCTAATTTTATATTCTTTATCCTCAGTTCTGTATTAGTGATCCTACTCCCACATGGATTCTCTTGCCATTCAGTACTCAGAAAGTGCTTCTCTGCTTTATCTTTCAGGGACTAAATAACATTCATAACCTCTCCATATGAAGCTAACCTCCAATGGCTGCTGATCCCTCCTCCCCACGCAACCACCTGGCACTGAGAGGCAGAAAGAACATGAAAAGCAATACCCTAGCTGCAGCGTGGGAGTGTTTGCTGGGCTGCGTCAGACTCCGCCAGACAGCCCTGGAAATCCCCTTCACACTGCCTCCCTTAAAACTACACCGACCAAAAGTACTAGTGAAGAAACTTCCATAATATCATGTAAACCTGTCCTGGCATAGGCATATAAGAACTGACCTAAGAGATATCCTTAATGACAGATGTCTGAATCAGTATATTTTAAATAGCAGTCTTGGATCTAGCACAGTTTCTAGCCCTGCTTCCCCTACCTCCTTAGCAGTGGCACAGCTATGGATATCCCCAAGCCTGTATCACCGTTGTTATTAACCACTTTTTCAAATGAGCCGAGAAGATTTGCTTGCTTTTCTTCCATTAAAGTGCAAAAAACATGGGTAAAACAGAGACAGCATAACAGTCAATGCAGGATCTTCATGGGAGATACCTTGCGAGGTGTACACAAGCAAGGCAATGGTGCAGTGGTATTCTGTAACACTGTCCCGTCCCAGTGTTTGCCTCTCCGGAGGGTGCTGGCTTTGTCACTGCTTGGGCCTGTGCACAGAGGTTGTTTTACGGTCTTGACAGTTTTAGGACTGTTAATCTGTACCGCAGTGCAGTGCTCAGGTGTAGAGTGGACCCTCAACTACGATCACAGGCAGGACAAAAATTAGTAAGCGGCTGAGCTGCCTGTTAGATCATATTTGTTTTGTCATATTTATTCTGACACAAATCTGATGTAGCTTCATGAAAATATGAGACTTTAGTTTGCAAAGTCAGTGGCTTTGAGGATGCACTGGCCAGGATGCACCCTCTTTTTATACTTTCAGATGAGCTGTCGAAAATAGGAGCTTAATCCTTTTAGATGCTTTTCCCGAAGGAGATATTGGCTTTTCCAACTTTGAGGATCAGCTTGTTATGGAAAAGGTCACTGAAGTTACCCCATTTATGTTTTCTAAGAATGAAGGTTCAGGTTCACTACAGTGATGCCAAAACCATCAGATTTCCTACAAACTGCCTCACAGTCTTACAGATTCTGGATATCTCAATTGTTGAGTCTTTAAAAAATGAAATAAGATGGAACCCAATTAAATAAAATAGAAGCCAAAGCTATTTTCCTTTGCTTTCTAAAAGATTGAATGGTAAATTCACATTGCTGTCATATGATATTATTTTTTCTCAAACTCCTCCTCTCTTCTCTGAGAACAGGTCTCATCCTCTGGCTAATAATTCACTGGTAACCACAGTCACACAAATTTGCAAGATATGAAAAAATATAATGCATTTTTTTTTTTTTTTTTTCTTAAATACTGAATTATTTTAGGTCACCAAGAACCTTCCTTGCAGTAATTTTGAGTTTTATTTACATGTATTTTAGCTTCCTCTAATGCCTGGGAAATCTATTTCAGCTACTAAAAGAGGTATCGTAACAGCAATAAACCATGTGGTTTTATGCTCATACATTGATCTGGAGTTTCCCATTAAGCTACTGTCAGGTGAGAGGTGATTCTTTCCTTACTGGATATTGTACCTCTCCTGAAAAGAAGGATGGGTTTGATTCATGCAGGTCAAATTTATTCCCACTGTAACATCACTGAAATCAGAGGGATTACATGAGAAGTGCAGTGTTTGCTGCATGAGTTTTATATTGGTTAGGTATAGCCTCTTTCCTTCACTTGGGAGGATTTCTGAGTTTCATTAACCTTTCAGAGCAAGTTTTATGCCAAACGTTCATTTTGTCTTAGAGGCTGATTTAATTTAACATCCTCTACAGCAAACAAAGCGATAGTTCAATTTGAACAAAACCTGAGGTCATCCTGCAGCAAATCACTTACAGGTGGTTAATAGAAAGCGGTGGAAGACAGAAAAGGAAATACAGCAAAACGAAAATGCTTCTGAATGTTCAAGAGAGGAACCAATTAGTAAAGCAAGTCAGCATGATAGAGATAAAAGCACTGAGAGTGATTCATCTAGTTGTTGAGCCAGTTTTATACCAACACAGTTGCAAACACCTTGATGGAGTTATGTTAGTGTAGCTGGTATCCCGAGCCAGCAGTTTCATTGCAATTTAATGATACATCTTAGTCTTCACAAGCGTGTCTAGCTGAAACTATTTTCCATGAGGTTTGGAAGCAATATTCAAATAAAGTACTTATTTTCATAAAATGTGCATCCATAAAGTTTGAAAAAATTTGAGAGTTTCTTAACACAAAACCAATACAAAAGTTTGGGGTTTTGATTTTCATACAGATTCGTTAATTTAACAGCACTCAGTCTAGGACAATACACTTTTTCTAAATAATAAGAATTTTTTTGTAACAGCAAATAGTGAAATAACTGGGTTTATATTCAGCTAGCTAAGCCCCATATTAATTAGAGGTTACAAGCATATTAGTAGCAAAAAGGAAAAAAATACTGTTCACTTTTTCTAGGTATCTCGCCAAAAAAGCTCAATAAACTCCAAAAGTTTAGAGTTAGGATTGAACTTCAAAGCAATTAAAAAAGTCTACAGTGTGGAAATATGAGTTTGGATCAATCAGTTACACTCCCTCACTCCCTAAACTCTACCCTCAAGTCAGACCTTAAGTTAAGCCGTTACTTAATTCCTAATAGCTTCCATCATCTGAACTGGACTAATCTGACTATTTTTTAGGCCAGCTCCCATTAGAAACAAAGTTTATATGATCACAGTATTCTTGTGTGCCACTAGGTTTGCCTTTCCATTTACTTCTGAAACCTTTGGCCAGTTTTAAGCCAAGTTAAGTGAGGGCTGAGCTGTCTGAGTTCCCACAAATTTTATGGAAACAGGAACTAAGCCAGAGAAGGGAAAGCTTATAAAAGTCTCTGTAAATACCCCAGCTGAAGGAAAGGCTGTAGTATCAGTTTGTGCACTATTAGGCCCCAGAAAAGTTGCATAAGAGAGAGAGATTTTCTGATACCCTCTGTTGTGAATGGAGGTTCAGATGGAGCTCACAGGGTCCATGGCAGTGCCCAAATCCATATGAAACCGCAGTTTATTACTTCTGGATCACTGTTTCTTGGTGGTGCTACTGTGGGGTCTACAATGCGGATTTGCTCTATGGGAAATGCTAAGATCAGCTTCCCAGCTGTTTGAATATTTCTTTGCACCGTTGCAAAGCAGGGTTGTTCAGTCTTCTCTGGCTCCGGGAAGGGGAATGCCTGGGCAGGAAGCTTGGTGTCCTTCCTGGGAAGGAGGATGTAGCGTCTGTCCCCGCACCGCAGCAACCACCAGGCAACTGGCCCAGCACATTGAGTCTGTTTGCTGGGGACAGCGGTTCCTGGCTTTTGCCTTCTGAAGGACAAAGGCTTTGCAATTTCCTTGAAGGAAGCAAGGTGTCAGAGGTCTTGTTTCTGGTTTCCCTTCCCCCTCCCCAGTGGCACTGAAGACATTTCTCTGTCCATTTTGCTGCTGTGGTCTAGGAAATGTGTTCTGGCTGAGCTGTCTGCTTTTCCCTTTGCACAAGAACACTCTGCTCTATACAATACATTTTTAAAATACTAGAGAGGTTAAAGCGTGAGTTCTGGACCCAAATGTCTATCCCATTTTCGAGGCAGTAAGACCCCACTTTCTGCTTCTATAGCTCTCACAGCCACGCTGGGAAATGCCAGTAGCACCACCAGGATCACAAACCTGAGCATGGAAGCTGCTCAAGCACGAGTGCACAGACCTTCATGTTTGGTATGAAGGCCAGGTGACAATGATTTCATGTTTACATAATTTTTCCCCTGCTATGTGAAGCAAAAAGTAATGGCAACTCCAAACAACTCTGTAAAACACCATTGTCAAGCACTGTCAAATTTCCACCAGTCCTTCATTTTGCTTCATTTAAATTCATTAAAGAACTGTGTGTTCCTTCAGTACTATCTGCAACTGTTCAGCACTTCTCAGTGTAGAAAAAAAGTGAAGACATAGTTAACTAAATGCCAACTAAATAAATGGTGGGAACAAACCCCAAGTATTAGTACCTGTCAGAAATAATCCTGGTTGAGTAATCAGTAGGGGTGTTTTTTGCTGCCATGCAATATGTGAACAAATGCAGTATGAAAGAGTTGTTGTTCTGCTTAAGGTAGTTATAAAATGAAATTAAATATCTCTTTGAAATAAGCAAAAATTCACAAAGGTTATTTTAGCTAAATATCAGTTGGCCATTACAAATCTCTTGCTTGTTCATTACTTGAGAAACAGCAAGCAAATCCCACCCTTTCAAGCCTTGTTAAATTCTTCCTTCAGAGAATGCATGCAAACACAGCTCGGTTTATATTCCAGAGGGTTTCAATAAGGATTTTTCAAGGTACATGTTAGTCGTCTCCTCTCAGTGACAAGGATTCAAGAGTACAACCGCTAATTTAAAAATGTACCAACTGCTTACAGCCAACACTGAGATGTTAAAATAATAAGGATTTTATTTTCCTCTTCTCTGTTTTGTGGCACAATTTTACAGGGGGTTCACACAACATGTCATAAGGAATTTTGCTCTTGGGAAAAAAAGGGGAACAGAAATGAAAAACAGTCTTGTAATTGACTAACGGCTTCATGTGAGCATTAGTGTTTGAATGGAGTCTAGAGGCTGAGAGCTGAGCTGTTGCTGGATGTTAAATAAGAAATATGTTTTTGATTTGTTTTTCCTCTTAGCTAGAGTGATGGAGAGACGTAATGCAGTAAGTGCGTTCTGTTGTACCATCCGTGACCTCAATGGAGAGGGAGAAAATGGGCTTTTGCTGTCAGCTTCTCATCCTGTTACAGATTTGAGTTTTACTCCAACATTACTTCCAGTCTAATTGCATTTGACCCGGCACTCTTGCTGTTCTAGTGTCAAGTCAGCATAACTGGAGGCCTATGTAACAGCTAGTATTTATAGAGTAAATATAATTGCTTGCTAAGCCCTAGAAGCATCAGCCTTATGAACTTCCTTACTTTCATTAAAATACAGGTTTCTTTCCACTTGCCTATGGAGGCAATACGGGCAAGGTATTTATGTGCCCTAAGTGGAAGCTGCCTGCATTGAGAAATGAGGTTAGGGACATAAAAAAGCTTGCCCTATTTAGTGTAAATTTAAATTAAAAATAACAGCTTGTGGTCAGGTGTGAAAATTCGTGCATATGTTTAATAGCAAAATATTGATACATGCAAATTACTGATGTCTGCATATTTACATCTTAAAATTGCAGAGCTCTTTATACGTTTGCACAGCTTAGAGGATGTTCTTTTAATTCCCTGCTTCCTTCAATGGGGATAAGTGCAGTCCTCAACATGTGAAGTTTTGTGTTTCTGCCATTACAAAGCAAGGTATCTAGATCTCTTCGTTTGCCTTTGCACACTTACCTAAGTTTTTCTTCAATTTCAGAGGGCATTTGGCATTTCAGAACGAAAACCTGCAAGTCACTCTTCTCGTATTCTCTTAACACCGTAAATTCCACATAGGCCAGACCTGCAATAGTTTGGGGCAGGGTTTTATTGCTCCAATATCAGGATATTCTATGCACAATAAAGTGAACGTTTGACTTCCATCTCTCTAAAGTGATGCCAGGAGCAGGTTGCAGTATTAGTGCTTTCGGGTTCAGTGCTGCACGGTTGCAAGTGCATCTTTAAGGATGATCAGTGACCTCAGCTCGGGGTTTGTGTACCCATGAGAGGTGAAAACGTAGAACATTTTGCAGTAGCAAGCTTTGCATTATGCATATCCATTACTCGCCCAACTTGAGGAAAGACACTGTGTGGGTTACAGCACAAGGACGTGTGTATGCTGACCTCAGTTCCCTCTTTCCAGTTGTTTTTATGTAATAAATCAAAGGAAGTTATCGTCAATATGCAAGCTGTTTCATTTTCACAATGCAAACTTTCCTTTCCCACTCAAACTGCAGCGTACCAAAAAGCTCTAAACCAGCAGGACATCCACAGCTATGTGTTGATTCAGATTTGTATTGAAAATCTGAAGGTTCATGTCTCTTTTCAGTGAAAATAATTTTAAAAAGGTAATGTTCTGTATAATTTTACTATTCAGGGTTCTACTTCATAAAATAAAAAATGAGCCAGTGCAAGATCCACCTACTAAGATACTCTCCTCATACAGTCCTGTGACTTTCCTGCAATTCACCTTCCCTGGGATTCCCCATCTTTCCCCTCAAAATAAATCTTATTTTCTGTATTTTAAGCTTAAGTGTAAAATAATCCCAAACAGTATCCCTCCTTTGCCTGGATGCCCAGATGGAAGTTGTCAATTATTAAAGAGCATGAATCAATTATTTCTAGGTTTCTGGTAGGTCATGCCTTTTCTTTTTTTTTTTGTGTTTGATTTTACACATCTTTTTCTGGTAAGGACTCTATTTTTGTCCTGGTGTAACACTGAACATATCACGAGCACACAGCAATACACAGAGGGCTGTGTGAGGCCTGAACCTCCAAGGGAGTGCTAGGTGAACACAGCTGTGGTGTCTCCAGTTATATTGCAAAGTGGCTTAGGGCTCCCGTATTAGGGCTCCCGTATTAGGGCTCCTCTGAAATACCAGACAGAAAATGGCTGCGTGCAATGCAAAGCATGTGCGCCGTAAGCCTGCTTAAGTTCTGGATGCATCAGACTTTCAGCACATGAGCAGGTGAGTTTTCCAGCTCGTGTACATTGAATCTAACAAATCCAGGTCTGCAGCGTATGGATAGCAGAACGGGCAGTCTCAGAGGATTCATTTTCACATGGAGTCATGTGATATGCGTGGGGCTCGCTGTGCGGGTCCATTTTTCTGCACGTCAAGCAGTCAGGTCAGATCTGCTGCCAGACGCTGCAATCCCTTACAAACGCTGGCAGCAAGCTAGTAGAGAGTAGCTCTTGCCCCTCAGCTGGCACAGTAAATGTGCTCCAGGATTCAGCATTCTGCTGCTTCTGCAAATGCATCCTCAAAGGCAAATGTGTTCCCCATTCCTGCAGGTCTGGGTGGCCCCATCTCATGGAGGTCATACACTTCTGCTCAGTGGAGATGTGGGAGGCACAGAGGAATTTGGTTTGAGCCAACATCTCCAGTACATTTTGGCACCCAGGGGCATGAAGGATGCCTTGTGCATCCTGAAGTGGGGTATGAAGCCCAACATGGAGCCTTGGCCATCACTGTCCAGTACCTTCATTAACCAGATGCCTCTCCTGCATGGCAGCATCTGTGCAGGACTCTGCAGCTTCCTCAGGTTCCCCAGGACTCCCAGCTGTGGTGTTTAGCACAGGACTGGTCCTGAGGTTTTGCTCCTGACTTTATGAACAAAATTCTTCCCCCAGTGAAAAGAGTACAATGCTAGATGAATGTCAAGGTTTTGCACTTCACCTCCTAAAACATCTATGAATGTTACGAAAGCTTGTAGCACTACATTTTTAATGTGCATCACATTTGTACATCTCTAGAATGATCCGTCTATATGAACAACAGCTGAAACACCTCATTCTGTATGGCTGCCAAAACCCTTTATGTACATCACATTAGTCAACACAGAAGGAATTGGTTATTTTTATAAGGAAAATGCCACCAAATCCTTTTTCAAATATTTAAAATATTTTTTGGCAAATCACATTTTTATAATCCTTATACAGCTGTTTCATACTGGAACAAAACATAATGCTGTACATGATGAACATCCCAGAACCTCCCCTCTGATTTTATTAGCTCCTTTGCACAGACAGATGAGGCTTAGCACAGAAAAAGCAAATAGTTGTGATATAAATCCACATTTCTGTATGCAGTCGGCTTGTTACGCACCACGTCGGCAGTATCAGCAGCTTTAAAGTATGTGCAGCTAAGGCAGTGTGGGACCATAGCACAAGGGCATAGCATGGAGGCACCCAAAAGGTGAGGTGAAAGGAGAAGTGGAAAAATGCACGGTCTTTTATGGATCTACTTTTATGGTCTCTCCTGGTACCGATCGGCCTGTGGTGTGGGACTGGGGAGGCTGCAGGTATCTGACCGCCCCTGGACTTCTGCTGTAAAAGCCCCTGTGAAATGTGATCTATGGCGCTGGTGTGACTGAACGTAGGAATGGTCAAACCTGATTAGGGAAGACCATACTTTTCATTTTGCCGAGGTGAAACATGCACTGCCAGCAACACTCGAAAGCCTGATACTTCTTTCTGCCCCAACAGCCCAGACACCAGTGACCACCCCGGTGCAGCCTGTCTTCTTTTCATTTCATTTTTTTCTCTTCTTTTCTTCTGTGTCTTGTCCCATTGGACCAAATCCCATTGTTTTATACTGTTCCAGAACACCCGTGAATACAGCGAGTAGATTTACTCTAGACTTACACCGGTATTACCAGTAGCAGGATCTGGCACGTTTTCTTTGTGAGCACCCTGAACACTTCCTTTCTCTGCCCTCCCAGCTGGGTAGCTTCAGAGCCTGGCAAATGAGAGGCACTATTTTTAATGTCTCATTCAAACAGCAACGTGGCAGAAGTGGCAAATAATAGTTGCTTTCAATGCAGGAAACAACACACAGTGCCACTGTTCCTATTTTATAAGCTATATTAAAAAATCTCTTCATGTTGATTGTGATAATTATTTGTGCTACTCCAGCCTATAGACTTTTCATTAAAAAGTTTACTGTTAATCAATGCTGTATTTAGAGCAATTTTGTTGGTGTGCATATGTCTGTGAATTTTAATATGCTAAAGAACCTACTCGGTAGGGTGTAAAAGGTGATTTGGAAAGTAAGTTTTTAAAGTACTTCAATAAAATAGTGTATATAAATAATACACTGAAAACATTAATAAGGCTGCTAAATGAAGCACTAAAATGTTAATTTTACACGGATATCCTTAACACAGAACAAATGCATTTATTTTTTTCTGAAATCGGGCCTAAGATGAAAAATTTTCCTTTAAATGGCAAAAGGTTTGCATTAATACTAAGGCTACCATGACAGTAAAATTCCAGTCCCTGCTCTGAGATAGAAAGACATTGCCTGCTACAAAGGTATCAGAAAATAACTTTTTAATACGGGAAATGACATACTTTATTCTCAGCTTTGTTCCAAGAAATGGGATTTGGGCTGGTTTTGAAAAAACACTCAAAAATATAATCAGCCAGAGGAAAGCACTTTGCGTGAGAACATGGAAATTTGGCAGAGAAACAAGCAAATAGAAGCACTGTTATACTGAAGTGTTGGACAACATTTAATAATAGGATGTTTCAAATATCATATAAACAAAAAGTAATGATGCAGTTAGTTAAATGCTTTTCAAATTAAAGAAAACCAAAATTATCAGCCCCGCTTCTGAGACAGGAGGTGTAATGTGTAAGGAGGTATGGTCTTTCACATTGGACCTCCAAGCACACTGGAATGCTCTGTGATGCCCAAGCTGTTGGAAGAGAAAGCAAACTCAGAGACAGACGGGGAACAGGGTTAGGAGGGAGCCTAATTTCTTACTGAACAGAAGAGCGTCCAGTTAAACAAAACAGCCCTTACTTTCCTGCTATAGAGGGAAAATATACACAAATAACAGCTGGCTGAAGCCGCTAGTAATCACAGCTTGGGATATTCAGCGCAGTTGCCGTCACAGAAGATCTGTGTAGAGAAACACCCATTTTCTATCCTGGGATAAAACTGCTTCTACAGGTCAGATCAGGGGCTTTTGCACTAATCCTTTCTTTTTGCAAATTACTAAAGCGTTGTGCAGAGCATGTGTTTGCATTGCTGGCAACCTTATCACGTGCTGGGCCAAGCACATGGGGTCCATGGAAACCTGCTGAGAAAATCCTGAAGAAAGCTTGATGCCCTAATGGTGGCAGAACTTGTGCCAGGCACAGCTGCTGCAGGCAACAGGCAAGATGTGTGCCCTCCTCACATCCCCGCTTTGCTAGTTGGCTCCCTTTTATATTTGGGGATGTTGAGATGAAGAAGCAGACCCAGACCCATTCAGGATCTCCAGGAAGAAGAAATTCCACAGGGATCTCTTCACAAAGCTGCTTATATCCCTAAGCAGTCTCTTAAGAGGCAAACAAACCCAGGAGCTTCCAGGCCAGCCTAAGAGGATGCTAATTATGGTTGCTATAAATACAGTGCAGCTCTGGATTGGTTAGTGATTTTTGTTCTTTTCATCTTTATCTCAGAGAACAAGAGGCTGAGGAAGTGCATACCCCGTCCCTGACCTGCACTGTCCCGGACATGTGACCAGAGGAAGAGTCTCCATGTGGAGCAGAGAGAGGTCTGAGGGGAGGGGAGAGGTGGGAGGAGAGGGGTTGCAGAGCTAGAAATGCCCTTTGTCCACATGGGAGCAGAAAGATCAACTAGCTGTAAAACTGCTCTTCTAGCAAGCTGTGCTGTCTTTTTCACAAGGGTGGTGTTTTCTCACAGAGATCAGGACATGAGAAATCCCCACTTCACTATCTGCTATTTGATGCCAAGCATTCAACCAAGAGCATATCTTTCTTGGTGAAAGACAATCCTAAGGAAAAATGCATAGGTATTTTGTTTTATAATAGTGTCTGAGCCCTTTTACAAAAAGGTGCAGCTTCCTACCGGAGGCCTCTTCTTTTGTTTT